>ML103740.1:6055-60621 GCA_003697995.1 Taxidea taxus jeffersonii | reverse complement strand
ACAAATGGTATCTTCTTCATAAATAATCTCCTCAATTTTTATTCGGTTGATGAATAATACATTCCTCCAATAAATCTTATAAGTTTTTCACACTCTATTGTTATAGTTTATTTTGTCTGTTCATTTTATTCATTAAGAAAACTAGCTTTTTGCAAACTCTTTAAGGAGTGCCCGGAAACTCACAGGGCATTTAGCATTTTACAAGGTGCTTAAGAAATCTCAGTAACTGTTTTAAACAAATATTGATGAAACTTAATAACATTTTATAAAAGATATAGTGACATCAACAATAAAAGGTGTTTATCAGATACTAAATAATATCTTAAACATAGCCTTTCTGGGTGTGAAGTAACACTTTCTAGCTCTACTTTGAAGAAAGAATTAGATGGACTCTGTCAAAAATTCTCTGTTTTTCCATTTTCTGTTTGAATAAATGGTGACCATATATGATAAATACAGAGTAAATATGGTAATAGAACACTTCAAATCGTACTGGAGTGTTGCTCTTAGGGGCAAGAGAAAGACTTTCTTTGCTCACCCTCTTTTCATCTCCAATCACATAGTACTGACTGTTTTTTTGTTTATCTTTAAAACATGAATAAAATAATATTGAGGAAAATATTTTCAGAAATAAGGAAGTTCTTTTTTTTTAAAGGTTTTATTTATTCATTAGAGAAAGAGAAAGAGCACACAAGCAGGTGGAGAGGCAGAGGGAGAAGAGGAAGAGGCAGACTCCCCCTGAGCTGGGAGCCTGATGTGGGGCTCTATCCCAGTACCTGGAGATCATGACTTGAGCTTAAGGCAGATGCTTAACCATCTGAGCCACCCAGGTGCCCCAAGGAAGAAATTTTCATTAAAAGAATTGGCACCCCCCCATGCTTGATAATGTTTGTGTTTACAATTGCATTTCTGTGTTGTTCATTGCTTTATAAGGATCACATTTCATGAGTTATGCTTTTATTCACATTTTAACATTTCTTTAGTTGAATTACTATAATAATAATTAGAAGAAATAACTTTCATCATACTAGGCAAGGAGTACTCTCTCATTGATGGTATTTGTCACTGACTTCACCTGGTTTAACTCTGTGACACATTTCTACATATCTGATCATCACATCACTTAAATTATTTTCATCTATAGTACAATATGAGGTCTACTGTTAATTTAAATCTGGGGACCTGGGCATCTTGGTCTGTTAAGTGTCTGCCTTTGGTTCAGATCATGATCCCAGGGTCCTGGGATCTAATCCCACATCTCAGCAGGGAGTCTGCATTTCCCTCTGCCCCTCCCCAACCCCCACTTGTGTTCTCTCTCTCTCTCAAAAGTAAAATATTTTTAAAAAATTGAATTTCTATTTGTAGCTTAAACTATTTTTAAAGAGATTATTAATGAAACATTAACTAGTATTGTATGCCTAGAATATTATCCAGTTGCTGTAAATGGAATTGATGTCAAATAAAATTACACATCTCTTTAAAGAAAACATATAATTTTTAAAGTTAGAAGAGTTAGAGTTAGAAGGAGTATCATTTAAGCACCAAACTAAAATACAGTAAAATATGCTTGAGAGATGCTATTTAACCTCTCTATATATGTGAACACGACTACAATTTTAACCAAACAAGAAATTCAATTAAAAAATAGCCACATATGATATTATCAATCTAAAATGTTTAAAAGTAAAATAATACAATAATGATGCCAGAAATTCCCACCAATAACCAAAGAAATTGAGAAAAATAGAATGTAAATATGCAAAAATCTTAGATTGAAACTTTGATTTGAATACAAATCAAATATATGCTGAATATATGCTGAATATATGCTGTTTTCAATTAGTTAAAAAATATATCTACTTAACAGTATTTCTTCTCTGTTCCTAATCTGAATTAAATTAATGCTCAATCTTAAAATGGACATTTGCTATTAAACTGTATTTAATGCACTTGGGTTAGGTGAGGTGTCATATTCTTAAATGTCAGGTGATGTATCCTTACATGTATATCTGTATATCCTTACATGTATCCTTACATGTAGATATATCCTTACATGTATATCTGAGACCTACATGGTGCATGACACACATGCAAAAATCTCTTTTGAATGAACAGTAAATGTTGGAGAGAATATAGTAATTTTATTGAAAAGTAAGTGTTACTGATTCATCTCAACATTATTTTTATTTATTCTTTATTTTTGGTGTATGTGTATCTAATTCCCATTAAAATATTTAATGTATTTATCCCCTCCCACATTCTCCTGTGTGTCCTTTGTCAGGTATTTTCATTCTTAATAAGTCATTCTTATTATTAATTTATATTTTTATTTTATTTGAACTTACCACACTTTTATTCTTTCCAGTGTTCCTTATTCCTTCCTTCATCATTGCAAATCCAATTGAGATACTTTTCTGCCTCGAGAACTTCCTTCAGTATTTTTTTAATATTTTATTTATTTATTTGTCAGTGGGAGAGAAGTGAGCACAAGCAGAGGGAGCAGCAGGCAGAGGGAGAGAAAGAAGCAGGCTCTGAACTGAGCAGGGAGCCCAACGCAGGACTCGATCCCAGGATTCTAGGATCATGACCTGAGCTGAAGGCAGACGTTTAACCGACTGAGACACCCAAGCATCCCTCCTTCAGTATTTCTATTATTGCAAGTTGACTAAATTGTTGTTTTTCTTTTTTCCAGAAAGAAGGGGGGATCTTAAGTATAGTTCATTTTAAGTTTTAAATATATTAGGTGGATATCAAATTGTAGCTTATAATTTATTTCTTTTAAAGAATTTTAAATACATCACTCATTGTTCTCTGGTTTTCATCATTTCTGTTTCAAAACTAGGTGTCATTATTGCTGCTTTTTTGAAGATAATGCTCAATTTTTCTGATTGCTTTTAATATTTTTCTATTGCTGACTGAATTTCAGTGATTTTGTTATAGTTTGTCTAAGTTATATTCTTTGGTATTTATCATTCTTGTCTCTGTAGTAGCTTTGTCTTTTTGTCAATTTTAGAACATTTATAACAATACTTCTTCAAACAAAACTTACTGCATCCTTTTTT
Organism: Taxidea taxus jeffersonii; assembly: GCA_003697995.1. Taxonomy (NCBI): domain Eukaryota; kingdom Metazoa; phylum Chordata; class Mammalia; order Carnivora; family Mustelidae; genus Taxidea; species Taxidea taxus. Next base: position 57,559 of record ML103740.1, on the reverse strand, counting down.
CTCTCTTCTCCTTGTAGGAATTCAATTCCATGTCTGATTCTTCATTTTTTCCATACATACTTTACATTATTTCCTATATTTTATTCATGTTCAATTCATTAACATAGTCATTTATCATATATCACAGTCTCTAATTTCTACTGCCTTATCTTCCATTGCATTAATACTTTGTTCAGCTATATCTTGTAGTGCCCTGCATGAAGTCTCCGTTGAAAACCTAAAGTATTTTCCTGGGCTCTTCCTCCCAAATGGGACTTGAGTATCATTTTTTTTTTTCTTTTTGGCTCTATAAGATTGTTCTGCTCTCTGTTTATCCTCTTAGCTCCTGCTTTCAGCTTGCCTGCCCAGCCTCTCACATTGCAGATTAGAAGCTAAGAAGTACTATATAGTACTATATAGGCCAAGAATCACATCTCTATTTCTATTTCTATACTTCACCTCTCTATTGCTGCCTTTGTTCTGAAGCCTTAGTGTTTTAGTTCCAAACTATTGTTTATCAGTGCCACTGAATTACAATTTTTGTCTCCACAGTTGTGTGCAACTTCAGAAAGCTCTGACCCTGCATTTTCACTTGGTCTATGGGCCCATGCTGCTGACAAGCTTGCAAATGCCACAAGAAAAGAAGTGACAGATGAACATTGGCGTCCTTTCACTGCATTTTTCTTCTCTTGGGAATTTTGGATGCTGAAGTCCTGACCACCTGAGTTTATTTCTAATAACTTCAAACAGTAGTTCTCATCTCTAATACAGGTTTTATATTTGTTCTTCTTGAGTTTTTTTTTCTGATATAAACTAGCCCACTAGAAATAGAAAATGAAATTCCCTGAAGTTAGTTTTTAATCTGATTTTAAAGAATTGGGGGAGAGGGGGAGCCTGGGTGGCTCAGTTGGTTAAGCAGCTGCCTTCAGCTCAGGTCATGATCCCGGAGTCCCGGGATCGAGTCCCACATCGGGCTCCCAGTTCCACAGGGAGTCTGCTTCTCCCTCTGACCTTCTAGCCTCTCATGCTCTCTCTCACTGTCTCTCTCTCAAATAAATAAATAAATAAATAAATAAATCTTTAAAAAAAAGAATTGGGGGAGCGGGATAACCAACAATAACAATTTAAGGAAAATGATTTTAATATTATGATATATATTTATATATAACTGAATGTAAAGGGCTTCTGAAAAAAAAAGCATAATCATTTGTGCAGTTTTTGTAATTAACAAAAAGGTTCATGTTTTGCTGTGTAGGTAAAATCATTATAGTGTATAATGAGGAAAAGATACACATCACCTGAATAAATCAATAGCTTTTAAAATTCTAAATCTATTTAATAGTCCAATGGTTTCAGTGACCTAAATTTATTAGTAAGCTAATTACCATCTTGGTGTGATCAAATACTCTATTTTTTTCAATGGCATCAAACACTGATGTTTTCATTTTATCTTCCTTCAATTATGTTATGGTGCCTTTAGCTTTTTCATAATTTTTTTTTTTAAGATTTTATTTATTTATTTGTTAGAGAGAGCGAGCACAGGCAGACAGAGAGGCAGGCAGAGGCAGAGGGAGAAGCAGGCTCACTGCCGAGTAAGGAGCCTGATGTGGGACTCGATCCCAGGACGCTGGGATCATGACCTGAGCCGAAGGCAGCTGCTTAACCAACTGAGCCACCCAGGCGTCTCAGCTTTTTCATAATATTTAACTAGTTCATTCTATTTCAGGATCATTCTCCATGATGCAACACTCATGCATACTTCAACTAAAATCAGAAATATGGTGGCATGACTTGATCACTCTGGATAAGTATAAGGAAATTTCTGCTTTTATATGTTAGCTTCTGGTTTGCACTCTCTTAGGGCCCTCACGCTACTTCTGTGTTTGTATGTCTTTATTCCGCAAAGAGATACACCATACGAAAGTGGATAAAGCTCAAGTATCAAGTATTGTTTGTTATTCTTATCCTGGCAAAATCCCCCTTCAACTTCTGGGATAAAATGCCAGTTTAGGGCTACGTTCTGAGGCTCATTTCATTTTGATACGGGATAATCCAAAACAATGATGATTTCTGGGTTCTTTGAGCAAACACAAATTGAGTGCTATAAATAAATAAATAAATAAATATTTAATTAATGAAGACAGAAATTACATTCTTTAACATCCATTACTTGAGATATATGACCCATGTAAAGCAGTTTTCTACAAAAATAACACTTATTTCTAAGCTTTTATTTATTTTGTAAGTTCATCAGCAGGGCAGTTTTAAACTTATTTAAACTTAAACTAAAAAGAGTATTTTAAAACCTATTAAATGCATATGGTTTAAAATGTAAAATTTTTCAAACAGAATGGTAAGAATTACAAATTTTAGGAAGTTAAGAGTAAGTTTGCAATGTCACTTGAATGAGTAGATCTATAAAAAATGAAAAGAGGATAAGATAGCCATTTAATAAAATGTCAAAAATATTTCGAAGCATATTTATTTGAAAAGCATAAAAATTAGAGTAATTATAAGATCAAATATGGAACATTCATAAGATTATTAAATCCCTATCAACAGCCTCAATTTTGACACTGTGTTCTTCCTTGCTCTGGTCAGGGGAGATAAATGGATTTCCTCCTGGATATCCATGAGGAAGATATCCTTAACAAAACATATCCTAGACAAATTTTAAAAATTGATTATTTAAGAGATAAGTCTTTGTTATTTAGAATAATAACAGCCCTCAACATACTTAAATTAAATCAGAATAAATGCCTTGTATTTATACAGTGCTTTCCAATTAACAAAAATGTTTCACCTACATTATTTCATTTTATCCCTATGGTAGTCATGTGCTACATTAACATGTCTGTTTAAAAGAAAGTCTTATTGCTTAACATTATATGCAAAATAGCACAGTCTAGACCTGAATTCATATCTTTTGACTCTAAATTCAGTCTACAGTGCACTGAATTGAGTTTAAAACTTCACGACAATTAACATAAAGCTAATAGAAAAGAATATTGAATACCCACAAATTCTATAATTGGGTAATGAACATATATTAAAAAATTAGATATAAGGTTACAGAATGGTTAAGGATGATTTTCTTTTTTGTTATAGTCCCATGTGACTTCTTTCAAAATTATCGTTCCTGTGTATTATATCAACTATGGCTGATTCTTCTGTCAAGTACATAGGGGAAAGTAAGGGCCAGTAAGTTACAGTCTGATTTAGAAGATCAATGTATTTCCAAGCATCAGGTTACATGTTTATTTTCTCCTCCATTTGCTTCCATACACATACTTTTATTTTGATAGAAATAAAAGTATTTCATGGTCAGAGATAAGACCCATAGACATCGCTTTATCTGTTCTGCTCACTACATTGGAGTAATATTTCTAGAGGATATTTTGAATTCCTTAGACTTTTAGTCAAAACCTTTTATTGTCCCACTTATGTATTAAGTAAAATCTATCACTTGATTTGGAAGCCATCAAGAGCTCCATAGCTACATAACAAGTAACTGGGACTTTGCATTCCTTTCCACTTTCCCCATATTTTGATCATGCTCTTAATATTATACATCCAACTTCTATGCATGTCATGTGTTTTCCACAAACCACCCCTCCCTCCCAATATCACATCCTCTGACCTACCTGTAGCTAGTTTTCTGGTAGTGCTTATGACCAAATGTGATGAACATCACATTTTTAGGCATAACTATCTTGGGATCATAGATAATTGCTTATGCATTTATATCTGCCAGTTATTGATTTATTGACTCTCACCTCCAAATTCAAGTTTTGCTTGCTCTGTAAAAGTGGATCTATGGCCTTCAGTTTTGCTTCACCAGCTGACCTGATAATCAGCTTTATCAATAGAGAGTACTGAGGAAACATTGCAGGGTGTAGGGTTTTGCTTTTTATTCCCATGAACCTTCTTGGTGGGCTTTTCCAGGGTATACACCTTCTCCAGCATCTGGCTCCTGCAGTGCCTGAAGCTTCTCACTTCCTGATTCCTGCAGTACACTAAAATTGGCAGTATTCATTTGCCAGCATTTTCCAACACAGACCCTCCTTGAGTGATTTTATAGTAGAGTGCCTCCAATGAGATACCTACCAGTGAAGACCTTTCTTTAAAACCTTAGTGAATGAATAGTCACTCAGTGCTAGAAGGTAGATTCCTAGCAAGTTTTGCCTATGTCACACCAAACTGACTTCTCTTCCATCCTGTTGGCCCTGGCTGTATCCTTCCATTTGAACTGTATCTTAGCCTAATGGGAGTCTTTCCCTCAAGTGTTCTATCTCAACCATAGAGGGAGTGGTGGAGTGATATTCTTTATATGTGCTATAGCTATAATCTTTCTTTTTTAAATATTTTATTTTTTTAAGTAATCTCTCTACACACAACATGGGATTTGTACCCACAACCCCAAGATCAAAAATCACATGCTCCAACGACTGAGGCAGTTAGGTGTCCCCTATATTTTTTAATATTTATTTTTTTCTTTATTCTTTCTTTGACAATACAATGGTATCTTTGTTTGAAATGTTAAATATCGTGTGAAATAAAAGTTAAAGTGATCTTTATCATTATTATTTTCAACTTTTGAATTTAATAAGTATTCTTTTTTTTAATAAGTATTCTTTTTTTAAATTTATTTGACAGACAGAGATCACAAGCAGGCAGAGGCAGGCAGAGACAGAGAGAGGGGGAAGCAGGCTCCCCGCTGAGCAGAAAGCCCAAAGTGGGGCTCGATCCCAGGATCCTGGGATTATGACCCGTGCCAAAGGCAGAGGCTTTAACCCACTGAGCCACCCAGGCACCCCTTTAATAAGTATTCTTAATAAGATTTATTTATATGTTTAATTTATTTGACATTTTGATTTTTATTACTGAGTATCATTCACTTATTTTAACTAAAGTTAACTATATATTTTCATTTGTGTGTTAAATAAAATAAGGTAAACCAGCAACATTTTGGAAATCTACTTTTCCTACAAATGGCAAAATATTAGGTTTCTAAATGTCTAATCATATGATTGAGATAAGCTTTTTAAATTTAAATTCAATTAATTAACCTATAGTCTATTATTAGTTTCAGAGGTAGAGTACAGTGATTCATCAATCTTATATAATACCCATTGCTCATTACATCATGTACCCTCCATAAGGTTCATCAGCCAGTTACACCATCCCCTCACACTCCTCCCCTCCAGCAACCCTCAGTTTGTTTCATATGATTAAGAGTCTCTTATGGTTTATCTCCCTCTCTGATTTGCTCTTATTTTACTTTTTACTTATTTACTATATTTACTTATATTACTTATATTTATTTTACTTTTCCTTCCCTTCCCCTATGATCCTGTTCTGTTTCTTAAATTCCACATATGAGGTCATATGATGATTGTCTTTCTCTGATGTACTTATTTTGGTGAGCCTAATGGGCTCTAGTTCCATCCATGTTGTTGCAAATGGCAAGATTCCATATTTTGATGGCTGAGTACTGTTTTTCTAAAGATGTTATTTGACAGAGAGAGAGTGTGTGTGAGAGAGAGAGAGAGAGAGAGCAAGAGCAAGATCAGGAGCAGAGGAAGGGGAAGAAGGAGAAGCAGACTATCCACTGAGCAAGAAGCCAGACTCAGGGCTGGATCCTACGACCATGGGATCATGACCTGAGCCAAAGATAGACACTTAATGAAATGAGCCACACAGACACCCCATACCACATCTTCTTTTTTTTTTTTTTTTTTTTAGATTTTTATTCATTTATTCAACAGACAGAGATCACAAGCAGGCAGAGAGGCAGGCAGAGAGAGAGGAGGAAGCAGGCTGTCCGCAGAGCGGAGAGCCCAATGCGGGGCTCGATCCCACGACCCCAGGACCATGACCTGAGTCGAAGGCAGTGGCTCCAACCCACTGAGCCACCCAGGTGCCCCCATACCACATCTTCTTTACCCACTCACCAGTCTGTGGACATCTGGGCTTTTTCCATAGTTTGGCTATTTCAGACACTGCTGCCTAAACATTGAAGTACAGGTGCCCCTCCAGATCACTACCTTTGTATCTTTGGGGTAAATACCCAGTAGTGCAATTGCTGGGTCTTAGGGTAGCTCTATTTTTAACTTTTTGAGGAATCTCCATACAGTTCCCCAGAGTGCCTGCACCAGCTTGCATTCCCACCAACAATGTAGGAGGGTTCCCCTTTCTCCAAATCCTTGCCAACATCAGTTGTTTCCTGACTTGTTAATTTTAGCCATTCTGAAAACTGTGAGGTGGTATACTATTGTGGTTTTTATTTGTATTTCCTTGATCCTGAGTGATGTGGAGCATTTTTTCATGTCTGTTGGCCATTTGTATGTCTTCTTTGGAGAAATGTCTGTTTGTGTCTTCTGCCCATTTCCTGATTGGATTATTTATTCTTTGGGTGTTCAGTTTGGTAAGTTCTTTATAGATTTTGGACACTAGCTCTTTATCTGATAAGATATTTGCAAATATCTCCTCCCATTCTGTCAGTTGTCTTTCGGTTTTGTCAACTATTTCCTTTGTTGTGCAAAAGGGTTTTTTTGTTGTTGTTTGTTTTGTTTTGTTTTATTTTATCTTGATGAAGTGCCAATAGTCCATTTTGCTTTTGTCTCCCTTGTCCTTGGTGACATGTCTAGAAAGAAGTTGCTGTGGATGAGGTCATAGAGGTTGCTACCTGTGGTCCCTTCTAGGATTTTGATGGATTCTGCCTCACATTTAGATCTTCATCCATTTTGAGTTTATTTTCATGTATGGTGTTAGAAAATGGTCCAGTTTTATTCTGCATGTGGCTGTCCAATTTTACCAGCACCATTTGCTGAAGAGACTTTTTCCATTGGATAGTCTTTCTTCCTTTGTCAAAGGTTAGTTGACCATAGAGTTGAGGGTACATTTCTGGGTTCTCTATTCCATTCCATTGATCTATGCATTTATATTTGTGCCAGTGCCATCATGTCTTTGTGATTACAGCTCTGTAATAGTGGTTGAAGTCCAGAATTGTGATGCCACTAGTTTTGGTTTTCTTTTTCAAGATCCCTTTGGCTATACAGGGTCTTTTCAGGTTCCATACAAATTTTAGTATTATTTGTTCCACTTTGTGAAAGAAGTTGGTACATTGCTAGTGATTGCATTGAATGTATAGATTGCTTTAGGTAGCATAGACATTTTAACAATATTTGTTCTTCCAATCCATGAGCATAGAACATTTTTCCATTTCTTTGTGTCTTCTTCAGTCTCTTTCATGAGTGTTCTATAGTTTGCTGAGTACAGATCCTTTGCCTCTTTGGTTAGGTTTATTCCTAAATATCTTATGGTTTTTGGTGCAGTTGTAAATGGGATCAACTCTTTAATTTCTCTTTCTTCTGTCTTGTTAGTGTATAGGAATGCAACTGATTTCTATGTATTGATTTTATATCCTGCCACTTTGCTGAATTCTTGTATGAGACCCAGAAATTTTGAGGTGGAACCTTTTGGGTTTTCCACATAGAGTATCATTTCATCTGTGAAGAGTTTTGAGTTTGACTTCTTTGCTCATTCAGCACATTTTATTTCTTTTTGTTGTCTGATAGCTTAGGCTAGGACTTCCAATACTATGTTGAACAACAGTCGTAAGAGTGGACATCCCTGTCCCATCCCTGATGTCAGGGGGAAAGCTCTCAGTTTTTCCCCATTGAGAATAATATTCACTGGGGGCTTTTTGTAGATGGTTTTTATAATATTGAGGTATGTTCCCTCTATCCCTACACTATAAAGAGTTAATGTACTGTTGGATACTATTGGCCAGTGTTTTGGTGTGGATTTTTGCATCCATGTTCATCAGGGATATTAGTCTGTAATTCTTCTTTTTGGAGGGGTTTTGTATCTTTGAGGGATCAAAGTAATGCTGGCTTCATAGAACAGGTTTTGAAGTTTTCCTTCCATTTCTATTTTTTGAAACAGCTTCAGAGAACTAGCTAGTAGTTCTTCTTCAAATGTTTGGTAGAAGTCCCCTGGGAAGCCACTGACCCTGGACTCTTGTTTGTTGGGAGGTTTTTGATGACTGCTTCAATTTTGTTGCTGGCTCTGGGTCTGTTCAGGTTTTCTCTTTCTTCCTGTTTCAGTTTTGGTAGTTTATATGTTTTCAGGAATGCATCCATTTCTTCCAAATTGTCTAAATTTTTGGTATATAGTTGTTCATAATATGTTCTTATAATTGCTTGTATTTCTTTGGTGTTGATTGTGATCTCTTTCATTCATGATTGTATTTATTTGGGTACTTTCTTCTTTTTGATACTTCTGGCCAAGGGTTTATCAATCTTATTAATTCTTTGAAAGAACCAGCTCTTGCTGTTCTGTCTCCAGGTAGGGTTAGATTGTGTATTTGAGACTCTTCTTGTTTCTTGATAAAGACTTGTATTACCATGTACTTCCCTCTTAGGATCACCTTTGCTGCATCTAAAAGGTTTTGAACAGTTGTGTTTTCATTTTCATTTGTTTCCATGATTTTTAAAAAAATTCTTCTTTAATTTCCTGATTGACCCATATATTCTTAAGTAGGATGCTCCTTAACCTCCTTGTATTTGAGGTTTGTTTTTTTAAAAGATTTTATTTATTTATTTGACAGACAGCGATCACAAGTAGGCAGAAAGTCAGGCAGAGAGAGGAGAAAGCAGGCTCCCTGACAAGCAGAGAGCCTGATGTGGGGGTCTAATCCCAGGACCCTGGGATCATGACCTGAGCTGAAGGCAGAGGCTTAACCCACTGAGCCACCCAGGCGCCTCTTGAGGTTTTTTTCAAATTTCCTCTTGTGGTTGACTTCAGATTTCAAAGCATCATGGTCTGAAAATATATAGGAAATGATCCCAATCTTTTGTTACTGTTTGAGACCTGATTTGTGACCAAGTATGTGATCTATTCTAGAGAATGTCTCTTGTGCACTAGAGAAGAATGTGTATTCTGTTGCTTTAGGATAGAATGCTCTGTATATACCTGTGAAGTCCATCTGGTCCAGTATGTCATTCAAAGCCCTTTTTTACTGGTTGATCTTCTGCTTAGATGATCCATCCATTGCAGTGAGTGGGGTGTTAAGTCCCCCAATATTTTTGTATTATTATCAATGGGCTTCTTTAATTTTCTTATTACTTGGTTTATATAATTGGCTGTTCCTATGTTAGAGGCATAAATATTTACAGTTGTTAGATCTTCTTGTTGGATAGACACTTTAATTATGATATAGAGTCCTTCTTCATCTCTTATTATAGTCTTTGGTTTACGATCTAATTTGTCTTTGTTTAAGGTCTAAATTGATATAAGGATTGCTACCCCAGCTTTCTTTTGATGTCTGTTAGCATGATAAATGGTTTTCCACCCCTATTTTGGGGTCTAAAATGAGTCTCTTGCAGACAGCATATCAATGGGTCTAACTTTCTTATCCAATCTCATAAGAGTTGTCTTTTGATTGGAGCATTTAGCCCATTTGCATTCAGAGTAACTACTGAATGATATGAGTTTAGTGCTATTATATTACCTGTAAAGTACCTACTTCTGTATATTGTTTCTGTTCCTTTCTGGTCTATGTTACTTTTGGACTCTCTCTTTGCTTAAAGGATTGTCTTTAATATTTCTTGCAGGGATGGTTGAGTGATCAGAAATCCTTTCATTTTCTGTTCATCCTGGAAGTTTTTTTAATCCCTCCTTCTATTCTGAATAACAGTATTGTTGGATAAAGTATTCTGATTGAGTATTTTTCTCTCTCAGCACCTGAATATATCATCCCAGTCCTTTCTGGCCTGCCAGATTTCTATGGATTGGTCTGCTGCCACTCTAATATTTCTACAATTCTAGGTTAAGGACCTCCTGTTCTGAGTTGTTTGCAGGATTTACTCTTTGTCTCTGATATTTGCAAGCTTCACTATTGTATGTCCAGGTGTTGATCTATTATTATTGATTTTGAGGGAAGTTCCATGTGCCTCCTGAACTTGAATGTCTCATTTCTTTACTTCTTACAAGCTTATGCAACATTATTCCAATTCCTTGTTATAGTTAATATTTCTTCACATTAAAATGTTCTTGTCAAATTATTGTGTGGATTCTCTCGCCTGTGTGGGTTTAGACTTTTAATAAATACTTGCTAATGGAATAGAGTTCACTTCATTCACACCACAATTTAAATTATTTATATCAAGGTTCTTCTTGTAGGGTTCATTTAGGTGAGAGTAAGAAAAGTAAAATTACTGAATATTCTCTACTGGTGACAAGGATTGAGGAGCCAACTGATAAATCACATAACATACATGACATGAGGGTTTCTCAAAGGTAAAGTTACAAATTTAACAATATTTACTAATTCTTTTAAAGACTGTTATTCTTATTTGTGAACAAAAGTGGGCAACTCCTATTTTGTTAAATGAATATTCACTTCCCATTTAGTTGAGTATTATATTGATGATATGTAGAAAGTAGTTATTTTGATCAGCTGAAAGTTATTATACTTTTTGTTTAATTTTTCTGAAATTAAAGTCTTGAATCAAATTTAACTCTGGAGTAAAGATTTTACTTAATCTTTTACACATGCTTTTGGTTCATTATTAATTTTGGCTGAATATGCCATAATTCACCATGAAAGAATTACTTGGAGACATAAAAAATGCATTAAAGAACAGCTGTTGTATTGCTGGAAGCAATGCATCAGGGCATGCACATGGTGTTATGAAACACAGAACTGATTAATTGTTTATCCCTGTTACAGTAATTTCTTAACTTTATGGTAATTGCCATCTATTTAAGAGCAGACTGTAGGATTTCCTTTATGCAATAAACATGTCAAAACAAATAAGAAATAATTAAGTTATTAACAGATATGTTGATCACTATAGGTTACAGAACCTCACATTGTAAATAGTGTATTTAGGTTACAAATACTGATAAAAAGTCTAAGTCCAAACTCTCAGAAGTTAGGTAAATTACACAAAAATTACTGAAACATCAAAGACTTTAATATTTTGAATATCTTAACTTTTGAATGATTTTGAAGTTATATCTATATAAGCATTTCATTGTGTGTAATATAATGAGTTCTCATCATGCAAGTTGCATTCTTTCATATGTTGTTGCTCAAACACTGTCACTAATGCTAAAACAATGAACCATGTGAATCATCAATGAAGCCAGAGGCAATTCTACTGAATGTTCTTGACCATTATATATTTATTCAGTGATAAAAAAGAAAACATTAAAATCTGGATAATGTGAAAAAACTTATGATAACAAAGGACAGCTGTATAAATTTTCTTATTTATTCATCAGTATTCAATAAGTATGTTTATTTCAGCCACCATGTTGGGTTATGTGGTTATAAACATCTGTTGATTTCAAATTCAAATAACTTTAAGCCAAACAGGTAAGATATATAAACATATGTTACCCATGAGTTTATTGGATATTCTGCTCCTTAAAAACTTCAAATTGCTTTTCAAGTTATCTGTTGATTAATATTCAGTTAATATTTAGTTTAACTATGTTTAGTAATTTCAAAATGTAATTCTACTAACCTAGCCAGGCTACAATGTAAAGAGAGATTCATTATATTTATCAGATTAAAAAAAAGATGTTTATGTTTTTCAAAGCAAATAATAGCTGGAAGATAGCTTACAAGTTAAATTTCAGAGCTAGGAATTATATTTAATTTTTATGACTCCAAACTAATAGTTCTTTTATCATATTACAATGTTCATATTAGAATTTTAACAAATGTTTCTTTAAAGTTGAATAACAATTCCCAGGTAGTATATGAAAGTGCTTTTAATTTGTTTTACATAGCTTTCCACTTCTGTAAATATCTCTAACTTTTTAAACATAACCTTCATCCCTAATCTTCTTTACACTTTTTAAATAAGACTTATTTTTTTAGAGCAGTTTAGGTTCATAGCAAAATTGGGCAGAAGGTAGAGATTCCTACACATATATACCCTCCCAATTATCAACATCTCTCACCAGTGTAGAAAAGTGTTACAATTGATTAACCTGCATTGGCGAATCATTATTACCCAGAGTCCATAATTTATATGGAACTCATGGTGTTACACATTATATGGGTTGGAAAAATTTATAATGACACATAGTTACCATTATAGTATCATACATATTAGATTCACTGCCCTAAAAATCCTTTGTGCTTTGCTTATTCATCCTTCCTTCCCTCCCTTCAACCACTTATCTCCTTGCCATCTTCATAGTTTTGCCTTTCCCTGATTATCATATTCTAAGAATCATAGAATATGCAGCCATTTCAGTTTACTTATCTGTTCACCTACTGAAGGACATCTTGTTTTCTACCAAATTTTGGCAATTATGAATAAAGCTGAAAAAATATGCATGTGAAGGTTTTTATGTGTACATAAATTTTCTACTCATTTTATAAATATCAAGGAATATATTTGCTGGATAATATGGCTAGAGAATTTTAGTTTTATAAGAAACCACCCAAACTCCTTTCCATAGTGGCTCTACCATATTTCATTCAAAAATGAAAGAGAATTCCTGTTTCCCTACATGTTTGCCAGCATTTCATGTTAGTGTTTTTTACTCTGGCTATCCTAATAGGAGTATATTGGGATCTCTTTGTTACTCTAAATGCATTTCCCAGATGACATGTGATGTAGAGTATTTTTTCATGCACATATTTTCCATCTGTATATCTTCTTTGGTGAGGTCTTTTAGTGTCTTTGACCCATGTTTTTTTATCGGGTTGTTTTCTTATTGATGAGTTTTAAGAGTTCTGTGTGTGCATATATCAATATCAATATCAATATCAATAAATAAAGGAGCATTAATTTTATATTTATTATTATATATTATATATGTTATATAATATATAATATAATATGATATGATATAATGTAACTATTAAATATATATATTTAATGTGCCTTTACAGATGAGTCTTTTGCAAATATTTTCTCCCAGTTCGTGGCTGGTCTTTTCATTTTTTTAACAGTGTCTTTTAATGGTGTTAAAAGAAGATGTGGTATATATTATATGTACAATGGAATGTTTTTCAGCCATAAAAATGAATGAAATCTTGCCACTTGCAAAAATGTGGACTTAGAGAGTATAATGTTAAGCAAAACAAGTTAGAAAGACAAATACCATATAATCTCACTCATTTGTGGAATTTAAGAAAAAACAAATGATCAAAGGGGAAAGAGAGAAAGAGAAAGTGGAAGAGAGAGAGAGAGACCACAAAACATATTCTTAACTTTAGAGAACCAATGGTTACCAGAGGAGAGCTGGGTAGGGGATGGGTAAATAGGTGATGGGGATTAAGAAGAGCATTTGTTGTGATGAGCACTGGATAATGCATGGAATGGTTACATCACGAACGCCTGAAACTAATATAACACTGTATGTTAATTACATTAAAATAACATAAAATAAAACAATGAATAAATTAGAACAAAGCAAAACAAAACAACAATAACAAAACAACAAAAGAAGTCTTAACAGTGTCTTACCAGGAAGAATTGACATCTTGATACCAGTGAGTCTTCCTATCTTTGAATGCAGAATAGCTCCTCATTTACTTAGTTCTTCTTTGTCATTGTTCATTATAATTTTGTAGTATTTCTCAAATAGATCTTATAACTAATTTGTTAGGTTTATACCTAAGTATTTATTTTGGGGATGCTTATATAAATTATATTGTGTTTTTAATTTCAAATTTCGCTTGTTCATTGTGGTAAATAGGAAATTAATCAACTCTTGTACCCTTCATCCTTACTATAACTGCTTATTTCTTGCAGGAGTTTTTTGTTGATTTTTTTTAGATGTTCAGCATAGACAATTATTTTAACTGTGAACAAAAATAGTTTTACTTCTTCCCCAATCTGTAGACTTTTTATTTCTTTTTTTGTTTTATATTAACTAGAATTCCAGTATGTACAATTCCTTTCATACATTGTTGGATTAGATTTGATATATAATTTCAAGAATTTTTGTATCTATGTTCACGAGAGATATTGGTTTACTTTTCTTGTGATGAAAAGATACATCTCTTAATATATCTCATTTGGTATTAGGGTAATACTGGCCCCATAGAATGAATTAAGAAGTATTTTCTGCTTCTATCTTCTGAAAAAGGTTATGGATAATTAGTATAACTTCTTCTTTCTTCTTTCTAAATGTTTGGAGGATTTTACCAGTGAACACTTCTGGGCTAGGTGCTCTCTATTTGGGAAGATTTTAAATTATTAATCCAACTTATTTAAGAGATATAGTCCCATTCAGATTGTCTGTTTCTTCGTGGGTGAGACTGGCAGATTGTACCTTTCAAGGAATCAGTCCATTTAATCTTGGTTATAATTATGGGATTAGAGTTGTTTATAGTATTACTCTATGACACTTTTAATGTTCATGGGATCTGTAGACATGTCTTCCCCTTCAGAAAGCAATATTATTTTACTGTTTACCATTAATGTAATATTTGGAAGAAGTAAAATAGTTTTGAGGGAAAGTCAACCATCTGTACACTCTTCTTGAGAATAAGAATCTTTCTATATATAACTAATAATTTCTAAATTTTGAATAAATACAAAATAATAATAATATAATTAATGATCTTTTATGTTTATGATCTTCAGAGTATTAGGCATATATATATATGGTACAGGGTAGGAATAGAATATTAGGTATACACCTGTGCACTAAGAAGGTTAAATAAGGCCCTGCCACCAGCTCTTTCTTTGCCCACAGGGCAGCCTCCTGCTCAGCCTCATGGACCTGGAGCCTTAATAATGTTCCCCTGTCATTGGAAGAAAAAGAGAGAGAAAGAGAGAAAGGGGGGTGGGGGGAAAGGAGAGGCAAAACTCAAAGAAAGTATTGGAAATACATTTTTTTCAAGTTAATAATGTTAACTTGTTTATCATGTGTCAAGGCAATGAACAAGGATTTGTCAAGATAAGTGTCACGTTTGAAAAGTAGTTGAGCTTTTCATTAACTGTGATTGGTCCTTCCAGCTTTTAATCAATAATTTGGAGTGAACTGTAAATTTCTGATCTGAACCTTTCAAACTTTTTCCATTAACAGGAAGTTTGGCAAAAAAGTGCCAGTAATCAATGTCAAGTATTCATATCCTAGCTCTGGTACTTTATAATTTGGAGATATGCAAAGTATTTAAAATCAGTGTGCTTCAGTTTCCTCCTCTCACAAAACTATTAGGCAGTTTTGATAATTTGAATAATATTACACATATAAAAATTTAGCATTGTGTCTTATTTATAATAAGTATAATTATACTTCATAAACACAAACTTAATAGTTTATCTGAGGAGCATTTCAACAAATTTGTAATTTTTCTTCTGAAACTTCCAGTAGGATACTTAATTCATGGACTTTTTTTTTTTTAGATTTATTTATTTACTTATTTGAGAGATTGTGTGTGGGCAGAGGGAGGGGGAGGAAGAGAGGAAGAGGGAGAGAATCTTCAACAGACTTCCACTGAGTGGGGAGCCCAACACAGGGCTCAATCTCACAACTCTGAAATCATGACCTGAACCAAAATCAAGAGTTGGTCACTTAACCTTCTGAGCCACCCAGGCACTCCTAATTTATGGAACTTTAATGAAGTTCAGTTGAAAGAATATTGGATTGACTATATGAAGTTCAATTAATATTTTCATATAAGAATATATGAAGAAATATTAATCCAAACCTCTCTCTCTCATACACACACACACACACACAATTTTAGAATTTACTCTGTATGTAATGTCTATCAACTTCTTTATAATCTAATTATAGAGTCATCTCATCAAAATAAAGTTAGAAAGTGTAAAGGGAATAGTATTTTGCCTCCCCAAAATTTGTTTTTCCTTTTCTGATTCAGCTTCTTGTATTACTTCTATAATATTCCCTCAGGGACAGGAAGGCAAATGCACCTTGGAGCAGGAGGAAGATGTGACTGTATTGTTTTCTATTATTGCCACAACAAATTGCCACAGATTTAACAGCTTAAAACAACACAAATTTATTACTTGTTAGTTTCTGTGGGTCAGATCTGTCATAGATCTCAGAGCACTAAAATCAAGATGTTGGCAAGATTACTGGAAGCTCTGGAAATAATCCAATTCCAGACTTATTCAGGCAAAATTCAGTTCCATTTCTTTGCTGACTGTCACAAAGAATCCTTGCTCCTTGATAGTTCCCATCTCTCCTTGTGCTTTTCAAGTGGCCTCCTTCCAACAACAGTGAGTCTGGTTTGCCTTAAGCTTCAAACCTCCCTTACTTTCCATGCTACTACAACTCTCTGACTCACTTTTGGGCTTTCCTCTTCTGCTTTTCAGGGCTCATGTGATCACACTGGGCCCACCTGGAAAATCCAGAATAATCTCCCTATTTCATAGTCAGCTAGTTAGCAACCTTAACCTCACCAACAATATCCCCTCACAGCAGTATTTAGGTTATTGGTTGAATAATCAGGGCACAGGAATCTGCAGTGGGGAGGAATGCATCTTTAGAATTCTGCCTACCATAATGACAGTCATGTTATCAAAAGGGTGTCGGTGCACATTAAAGAAGAAGAAGGCATTTTGTTTCTGAAAGGAAGTATCAGAGAGGGAGAGTAGGGACCAGTTAGGCCAGTTATTTCAACCTATCTAAAAACAGTTTCAGTGCCTGGGAGAAACAGGCAGGAAGTGAGAACCACAAGATTTCTGGCCTTTTTCATTCTCAGGGTTGGTACTGAATCTGAGTTGCGGGTGTGGAGCTAGCACACTGAGGAAAGTTGGAAGATTTCCCCAATCTGAGAACATCAGCAACATGTCTTAAGCAAAGGGAGAAAGCAATGGTGGGTGAATGCACCTGACTTAGCATTACAGAGCTCTTCACTCTGCTGTTTAGTATAGAAAAAGCAGCCCAGAACCTATACCCATCCCAAAGCAAAGAACTGCTGAAAAGAGATTTGAGTGAAACAAAGAATGGTTTCTCTTTCAGTACATGGTATACTCCCAAGACTTGAACATCCTTTCCTATGAGATGGGTAAATTTGCATGCTCTTTAATCCTTGGTGGGCTTCAGCTTGGAAAAAAAGAGCTCGAGGGTCTCTGAACTAGAAATGTAAGTAGAGTTCTCCATATCTCCATATCCTTAGATAAAGTTCTTAATGCTAATTCTGAGAAAGCAGGAAAATTTCAATAAGCACTTCCATTTACTTTGATACTTTTGATAGCAAGAACAAGTAATTGTTCACAATGAGAATACTCAAGCATAAAGAAGGTGGCCAACACATGGCATTCTAATCAATCACAGTGCCTAGTACATCACCCCTCATTTCTTTAGTAATCTAAGTGAAGTTAGGAACATTGTTGTTTTTGCTCAATATTTTATTTCTGTGCCTTTATTGTACTGGATAGGGAGTAAACATTCAATAAACTGCAATTCTATCATCACTCTGGGTAGGGGCTTTTTTGAGAACTGTTACATTTCAGATGAGCCTGTTAATCTTTACCATGACCAAAACACAGATGTGCAAAGAACTTCATATTAATTAGTGTAGGCCCACTTTAAACAGGTAGAAGTTATCATTCTACTTTACTGTAAATGCAGCAGAGGCCCAGAGAAATAGAAAGAAGTTGACCACCCTGCCAGGAAGATACAGAGAGAACACAGTGCAAATTTTCTGACTCCCAATACTGTGCTTCCTTCACTTCACAATGTTCCTCAAGCATAAATAAGCTAAAATTGTCCCCTTTTCTTCTTCTGCACACCAAAGTACTTAATCAAAAAGACAGATGAAAAATTAAGTCAAGTTGTTGTTCTCATGATATAGATTGGCCTGTCCTTTGTTGAGACAGAGAAATAATGAGCACTGGACAGCTTCCTAATCTCTAAAGAGAGTCCCATTAGGCCATCTATGGGAATTATCAAGAGGTATCCTCCTGATACCATATGGGAGGTAGATGGCTACCCCACACAGATTAAAAACACAGCCAGGTGGCATTGTGCTAATAAGGCTATGTACCTTGAATTAGAATAAAATATGAGATCCATAATACCCAGGATAGGGACGCTTTTGTTTGAGAGAACAAAGCACTAAAGAGTAAAAGGGAGAGAGAAAAACAAAACAAAGACCTTCTTGAAGTCAGTTCTTCAATAGGGAAACTGAATGTGCCCAGTTTCTGAAGGACAATCTGTTCACTTATCCCTTCTCTATTAAAGTTTCTCAGCATTCTGTAGTAGCCTTTCCCATTTCTCAGAGAAAGAATCAGCACTCAGGCTGTGAGGCATATGCCAATCAGCAGCTGGATGTGTATTAAGGCTTCCCCTGGGCAGGTTGGCTCTCTGCTGAAGATGGGAAAAGTCAGAGTGTAGCCAATTTGGAGAAACAAATAGAAGTGATGTCAGTGGATTTGTTGTTGTTATTGTAAATATAAAGTTTGATAATTTTATAACAAAGGTGACATAAAATTATAGAATACTTATATCTGTGACTTAGACCTTTATTGTCTTAAAAGTTGTGTATAGTACTTTTTTCCTCAACACCAAGCTTTTAACCAAAATTTAATGTAGGATATTGATGCCATTATTTAAATAAATCAAAATGCAGAAAAACAATCCCATTTCCATTTGAATTTCTGAGAGAAAAACAACTCAGTATCTCACATTTGCCAATTTAGGCATGTACTATCTCTACCTGATTTTGTAAAATAGACTGTGAAGCTTAATAATGTATGCATTTAAGAGAAAAATAATTCCTACTCACTTCTAATGAATACAAAATACATTAACTACAGTGTTTTGATTTGGTCCAAGATGATAAATAGCTAGATTCATCTATCTTTGTTTTACTTTCATCGTGGGGTTGACTTTTTAATAAGTAACTGTATTAGTTTATTTTATATCCCTACAGAATATATTTAGGTACAAATTTATTTCATAGTACAAATTTATTATATTTGAAATTAAGGAAATTTGAATACATTGGTATTTTTTCCTTTATTTTTTAAAAGACTTTATGCATTTATTTGAGAGAGAGTGAGAGAGCACACACTCATACCTAGTGGGAGGAGGGGTAGAGGGAAAAGGAGAGGGATAAGTAGACTCCCCACTAAGTGAGGAGCCAGATGCAGGGCTTAATCCTAGGATGCAGAGATCATGACCTGAGCCAAAATCAGACACTTAACCGACTGAGCCACCCGGACACCACTTCCCTTCCTTTCTTTCTCCCTCCCGCCCATCCTTTTCTCTCTTTCTTCCTTCCATTAGCAATCTTTGCTGTATGTTTTAAAATTAATTGAAAGCAGCTAGTTTAGAAACGTTTTCTTTTTCAATACTTACTCAATGAAAGAAAACAATGCAAAAGTGAAAATAAGTTAAATTATTCTTTCAAAGATTTCTCTATATATCTGGGATGACAGAAACAAAAATAAATACTTGTAATATAATATGAAAGATGTTATAACTGATTTACTAAACTACGATGGGAAGACAGAAAAAGAAACAGTTCAAGGTGGGGAATTACAGTTAGGTGGATCAGGGAAGATAAATGGGGTACTCTATTGGGCTGGCTTTTTTAAGATAAGCAAATTCAATAATTTATATGTAAAAGAGAAAAAAAACTTTTCCTAGAGTTCAGTGGCCTTATTAGATGAGTTTTATAAAGATTACATTGAAGTAAAATGTATGTGTGCAATGTGTAGTGAAGAGAATTGTACTAAATAACATATTAGCTAGGTATTGTAAAGCTCAATGGAGAATATGAGTAAGGAGAAACAGATCAGGTGGCTGTACCAAAAGAAAAAAAAAGTCTTGTGAATAGTTTAAGTTGTGTAGCATGGGGTTGGCTTGCTAGATTGGAAAGAAGGCATCAGCAAGTGCAAAGAATTCAGCAAATTAGGTAAACTAGAAAAGAGGAGACACAAGAAAAACTGATTTTGCTATGTTGGAGTCAATAATACAGAAATAACTTCATGTGTCTCTTGTAGATTTTTCTTCTTCACTTTAACCACACTAATTCATTCTCCTGCTGTGATCTGTTTCAGTATTCTTGTTTAGAAAACAACACCCCCCCAAAATATTACTCATCATTTTGAAACCTATAGCTACTTAGGTTTGAGCAGAAACTTGTTTTAATTAATTAATTAATTTATTTATTATGTTCAGTTAGTCAACATATAGTAGTACATCATTAGTTTTTGATGTAGTGTTCAATGATTTATTAGTTCTGTGTTGTTTTTAACAAAATTTTTATTCTAAACCTTCAATTTACATAATTTACATGAAATAAGTTGACTACAGTTAAAAAAGTAGTGCCATGATTTAATAAGTCACATAAACTGAGACAAGAAATATCAGGACATCAGATTTAGTCTGTTTTTGTTTGTTTTTAAGAGAGAAAGAGTGTGTAGGGTTGGGAGGGGCAGAGGGAGAGAGAGAATCACAAGCAGACTCCCTGCTGAGCATAGAGTCTGAAGGGGGGCTTGATCTCCTGACCTTGAGATTATGACCTGAGCAGAAA
The DNA here is from genome assembly GCA_003697995.1 of Taxidea taxus jeffersonii. Lineage (NCBI taxonomy): Eukaryota > Metazoa > Chordata > Mammalia > Carnivora > Mustelidae > Taxidea > Taxidea taxus. The sequence continues at coordinate 37,080 of ML103740.1, read as the reverse complement.
TTAAGAATCAGAAACTCAACTGAATGAGCCACACAGGCACCCCAGATTTAGTTTGTTTTAAATTAATCCAGCAAGTTATTTTTGATGATTCATTTGTTCTTTCAATTCAACAGATACTTTTTTAATGTTGATTTTGTGCCAAAAATCTTCTAGGAACAATGGATATATTGCAATTCTTACAGGGCTTTCCTCCTAATGATAGTAAACAAATAAACAAAAGATGGATATGAACTCTTTTGGAAAATAATAAAGCTAAATAAAAGGAATTTTAAGAAATAAGAATATTACAGTTTTTAGAGACTTTGAATAAGGATTCGCTTAGTAGGTGATATTTGAAGAAATAAATCTGATGAATCAGCAAGCCTTGAAATATCTGGGAAGGAACAATCCAATTAGAGAGAAGAGCAAAGGTTAATGGAGCCTGACTAGCAGGGTTTAGAAATATTCAAGAGTCTAAGCAGCTAAAGCAAAGTGAGCAGAAAGAGAGAGACAGAAATTAGCAAAAGAAGGATAACAGTGTCCAGTTCGTAAAGGTTTTGCAAGCCATGTAGACTTTGACTTTAATTCTGATTTAAATGAAAACATTCAAAATCAACAGAGAAGCAGCTGTATACACCTTACATTTTAACACTGTTATTCTAACTGTTGTTGAGAATATACTGATTGTATGCAATCAAGAAGCAGGAAAACCATTTATGGGTCTATTGCAAAACTCAAGGTGTCAGTAATCTAGGTTGGATCGGAGGTGTAGTAATGAAGGCAGTAGTAAAGGCATGGAGGTGCAAACAAATTCTGATTAAATGGTGATAACTACTCTGCTCTATACCATTACTAAATTGATAGAATTTCTTAATGGATTGTATGTGGAATGTTAGAAAAGGCAGAGTCATCAAAGGCTACACATTTTATGACAAGCAACTGGGAGAACACAGTTACCATTTAAGGAGATGGCAAGCACTATTGGGTGATCAGTTTGGGAGAAAATATCAAAGGCTCAATCTCTATATGTTAAGTTTTAGATACATATTAAACATCAAATAGAGATATCTAATAAGTAGTTAAAAATATGTGCCTGTAGTTTAGGGAGAAAGTCCAGGCTGGAGACTTAAATTTAGAATTCATTTGCTATTACATATGTGTTCTAGTTTTGTCCTTTACATGTAACAGATAATGTTGGAAAAACAGAAATGGTCTTGTCTTCAGTGAGTTATAGCTAAATTGAAAATACATAGTGTATATTAGTAACATAGTAAGCAATCATTCTAAACTGTCATGTCTAATAGATATCTAAAATAGCAAATATTCAAACCATAACACTTGCCAAATGTCTCTATGAAAAATACTTTTTCTCCTATCTTCCCCAGGTGCCAAGTCTGTTTATCTAGTAACTCAGATCAAAACAAATTGGTGTCATCTTTCTTGCACTGCCTTATCTGATTTTTGAGCAAATTATTTTGAGTCTCCTTTCAGAAATACATCCAATGTTTGACCACTTCTTTTTCCAATTCTCTTATATTCTCCCTACCACTCTCAACTACCACCTTGAACATTTCAGTAGTATAAATTTGATCATCTTGCCTCCACCCTTGTTTCCCTGCAGTCTGTTACCTACATGACAGTCGATGTGTTTCTTTAAATATTTATATCATATAAATATGATATATATAAATATGTATATGTATGTATATATATATATACATATATATATATAACTTATTTGCCATTAATCCTGATTGTTTTCCTTCTCACAAAGAATATATCCAGATACTCTCTTGTAGTGTGCAAAACCTCACATGGCCAAGAATCATCTATCTCACTGTGTTTGTCAATGCAGACTCTCCTCTAGCACGTTATTCCAATCACGTCAGTCTCTACTTCTGGACTAGCAAGGCTAGTCCTTACTTTACAAATTTTATATTTTTGTTCACTTTTCCTGGTATTCTCCCCCTCAAAATCTTCACAAAATAGCTTCTGTTCATCATTTATATACTTAAATTTCAATTTTTGTTAGAAATTTCTTCCTGATCAGTTTATCTAAAACACCTTCATCCAATCACTATCCATATAATTACCCTGCTTTGTTTTCTTTATGGCATTTGTGTTACCTGGATTAAATAACTTACTACATACTAATTTAGTTTAGTATGCTTTAGTCTAATTTAGTCTAGTAGCTTTTTCCTGTTGTATCTCACTGGAATCATTAGATCCATGAAGCAGAATCCTTCTCTGTTTTAGTCACCACTATAGCTCCAGGGTTTAGATAAGATTGGCTTGTAGTAGCCACTTAATAAGTATTTGAAACAATGAAGGAATAGATGGGTGGTTGGGTGAAATATAACTTCTAGAATTAAACTTATATATCTTTTCTTCCCTGAGCATTGCTTATAGATTTTCACATTTTCCTTTCCTTACTTAAGTACTTCTACACTCTGTTCTAAGAGGGCTGTGTGTGTGTGTGTGTGTGTGTGTGTGTGTGTGTACACTGGCAAATGAATCATTGCTATTTTTAAAACTTTTCAATTTAGTATCGGTATCTTTCTGATAGAATAGGATACATTATTCTTACTATCAGAAAGATACCGATACTAAAATGAAAAGGTTTTAAAACTTACTTTTAAAACTAAAATCTGAAAAAGTTACTGCCAATGAAGTTTGTTAAAGATTTACTTTCTCTTCATTAATAGAGACAGTATGTTATTTATTAGAAACGTAATTATTGCATGTATCTTCCATTCTGGAATGATACATGCTTCACCCAGTGATTTCCCATTCTTAAAATACCCTCAAGGCGCTCTGCAACTAAATATCCTAAAGGCAAGCCAATTAATTTAGGCTGACATCTTTTGAGAATGTATAGGTCAACAACTTCCCCACACATTTTTTTTTCTTTTAATCTTCTTCCCAGGACCTTGCTTTTCAGACTGTTATAAAAAATTGAAAATGAAACATCAGTTGTAATGAGAAATATTTTATTAAATACATTCATTTTTTATAATAGACCTTACATTTTTTAATAGTTTTGGATTTACATAAAACTGAGCATATAGTACATAGTGTTCCCATGTGCCACCTCCCCTCCTCCACACACAGTTTACTCTGTTATTATCTTGTATTACTATAGTATATTTTTTAAATTAATGAATGAATATTGAAATCTTATTGTTAATTCACAGTCCACAGTTAATTCAGATTTTCTTACTTTTTACTTAACATCTTTTTCTGTTCCAGGAAGCTATCCAGGATTTCAAAGTATATTGAGTTGTCATGGTTCCTTAGGCTTCTCTGGCTATGACAGCTACTCAAACTTTCCTTAGTTTTGATGATCTTGACAGTTTAAGGAATACTGAAAAGGTATATTGTGTACTGTCCCTCTTAAATAACAAATTTATGTTCTCAAAATCCTGGGGTCTGAGAAGTCCAACATCAGGGTGTGAGTCAATTCAATTGAGATCTCTTCCCGACTTGCAGATGGTTACCTTTTCTTATAAGGGACTAATTCCATCATGAGTATCCTATCCTCATGATTTATCTAAACCTAACTGCTTTCCAAAGGCCTCATTTTCAAATATCATCACCTTGTAGGCTACGGTTTCAACATATGAATGGAGGAGGGCACTATTAAGGTCTTAGCACTGTGAAAACGAATCCAGTGTTCGTTGGTCATTTATGAGTTAGAGACTTGTGGTGTAAAACTTCAAGCCACTAACGCCCATCAGAGTTCTCTGATCCAGCCATGGTCTACCATGTTACTGAAAGACATCATTTAGACACACAAATCCCCTCTTCCCAGTAATTCGCTTGTCCTGCTCTTTTCTGAATGATAACTCCCTCGAGGACATGTAAAACTTGTGTTACTGCTTCTTATGCCCACATCCTTATCTTTGTGTGGTCAGAAAACTCCATGAACCCCTACACTAAGTAAAAGCTAAATGGACTTCCAAAGTGGCTATATCACTTTGCATTCTCACTGGTAATAAATGACACACCTATTTCTCCACATCTTGATCAGCATTTGGTATTTGTAGTGTCTTGGATTTTAGCCATTTTTATAAGTGTATAGTGGTATCTTATTTTATTTAGCAATTTTCTAATGAAAACTCATGTTGGGCATCTTTTCATATACCTATTTGACGACTGTGTGTCATTTTGGTAGGATATCCAGATTTTGTCCATTTTTAACTAGGTTATTTTCTTATTTACTTTTAGGAGTTAAAAAAATAGATACTAGTTATTTTCCAGATATGAGTATTGCACGTGTTTTCTCCCAACCTATGGCATGTCTTTTCATTTTTCTAATAGTGTATTTTGGAGAGTAGATGCTTTTAATTTTAACAAAGTCAAGTTATCGACCTTTTTCCATAGATTGTGATTTTTATTGGTATTTTTTATCAAAAAATTCAATGTTAAACCCAAGATCACCTAAATTTTTCCCTGTTATTTTCTAGCATTTTTATAACATTTGTTTACATCTTTGTCTACAATACATCTTAAGATAATTTTTGTGAAAAGTGTAAGGTCTGCATCTAGGCTCATTTAAAAATTTTTTTAGGGGAACCTGGGTGGCTCAGTGGGTTAAGCCTCTGCCTTTAGTTCAGGTCATGATCTCAGGGTCCTAGAACTGAGTCCCATATGGGGTTCTCTGTTCAGCAGGGAGCCTGCATCCCCCTCTCTCTGCTGGCCTCCCTGACTACTTGTGATCTCTCTCTCTCTCTCTCTGTCAAATAAATAAATAAAATCTTTTTTAAAAGAGTTAAAAATAAAAATAAACAAAAATTTTTAAAATTTGTTTTTATTTATTGCCTATGGATGACCAATTCTTCCAGCACTGTTGGTTGAAAAACTGTTCTCTCTCCATCAAATTGTGTTTGTTTCTCAAAGACTCATTGACTATATTTGTTTGTATTTTATTTGTTGTTTGTATTTATTTGTGGGCTCTTTATGCAGTCCTATTGATCTTCATCTATTTGTTCACCAATACTGGCTTGAATACTGCAGATTTTTACTTTGTTTTGTTTTTTATTTGTTTGCTTGTGTCTGTGTGTGTGTGTGTGTGTGTGTGTGTGTGTTTAGTTGAATCCCAGTTAGTTAACCTACAGTTTAATAGTTTCAGGTGTACAAGATATTATTTGAACACTTACATACAACACCTGGCTCAACACAAGTACACACCTTAATCCCATCACCTATTTAACCCACTTCTCACTTATCTCCCATCCAGCAATCCTCAATTTATTCTCTATAGTTGAGGATCTGTTTCTTGGTTTTCCTCTTTTATTTTTTTCCTCTTTCCTTGTTTTTTTTTCTTAAATTCCACACAGGAGTGAAATCATAAGGTATCTGTCTTTCTTTGACTTATTTTGCTTAGCATAATACTCTCTAACTCTATCAGTCATTGCAAATGGCAAGATGTAATTCCTTTTAATGGCTGAGTAATATTCTAATATATATTACATATATAATGTAATATATATATATATATATATATATATGTATATATCTCACATCTTTATCCATTCATTAGTCCATGGATACTTAGATGGTTTTCCATAATTTGGCTATTGTTGATATTGCTGTTATACATATTAGTGTGCATGTGTCCCTTCAAAACAGTATTTTTCTATCATTTCAGTAAATATCTAGTAGTAATTCCTCGTATTGTAGTTCGACTTATAACTTTTTGAGAAACCTCCCTACTGTTTTCCAGAGTGACTGAACCAGTCTACATTCCCACTAACAGTGCAAGAGGGTTTGCCTTTTCTCCACATCCTTGCCAATACTTGCTGTTTCTTGTGTTGTTGATTTCAGCCATTCTGAAAGATGTGAGGTGATATAATTCATTGTAGTTTTGACTTGCATTTCCCTAATGACGAGTGATGTTAAGCATCTTTTCATTTGTCTGTTGGTCTTCTGTATTATCTTCTTTGGAAAAAGGTCTATTCATGTCTCTGGCCATTTTTTAACTGGATTATTCCTTTTCTGTGTGTCGAGTTATATAAGTTCTTTATATATTTTGAATACTAACTCTTTATGATATGTTATTTGTAAATATATTCTCCCATTCCATAGTTGCCTTTTAACTTTGTTGTTTCCTTATTTATGCAGAAGCTTTTTTGTTTATGGTGAACTCCCAATAGTTTATTTTTGCTTTTGTTTCCCTTGCTTCAGGGGAGATATCCACAAAGTAATCCCTAGGGCCAAGGTCAAAGAAGTTACTGCCTATGTTTTCTTCTAGGATTTTAACGGCTTCAAGTCTCACATTTAGGTGCTTGTTCCATTTTGAATTTATTTTTGTCTTCAGTGTAAGAAAGTGGTCCAGTCTCATTCTTTCGCGTGATGCTTTCCAGTTTTTCCAACATTTGTTGAAAAGACTTTTTTTAAAAAATTGGATATTCTTTCCTACTTTGTTGAAGATCAGTTGACATATAGTTGTGGGTACATTTCTGGGTTTTCTATTCTGTTCTATTGATACATGTGTCTTTGTGCGCATACCATACTGTTTGATCACTACAGTTTTGTAATATAACTTGAGGTCTGGAATTGTGGTGCTTTTAACTTTGCTTTGCTCTTTCAGGGTTGCTTTGGCTATTCAAGGTTTTTTGTGTTACAACACAAATTTTAGGATTGTTTTATCTAGTTCTATGAAAAACTCTGGTGGTCTTTTCACATGCATTACATTAAATGTGCAGGTTGTTTTGGGCAGTGTAGACATTTTAACAATATCTGTACTTCCAAACCATGAACGTGGAAAGTCTTTCCATTTTTGTGTCATCTTTAATTTATCAGTGTTTTATAATTTTCAGAATACAGGAATTTCCCTTCTTTGATTAGGTTTATTAACAGGTATCTTATTGTTTTTACTGCATTTATAAATGGGATTGATTCCTTCTCTTTCTGCTGCTTCATTATTGGTGTATAGAAATGCAACAGATTTCTGTATGCTGATCTGTATTATGTGGCTATTCTGAATTCACTGATCAGTTCTAGCATTTTTTTTGGAGGAATGTTCCAGGTTTTCTCAATAGAGAATCATGTCATCTGCAAAAAGTGAAAGTTTGACTTCTTTGCCAATGAGGATGCCTTTTCTTTTTCGTTGTCTGATTACTGAGGCTAAGATGTTTAGTACTACATTGAATAAAAGTGGTGAGAATGGACATCCCTGTCTTGTTTCTGACTGTAGGGGAAAAACCGAGTTTTTCCCCATTTAGAATATTAGCTGTGGGTTTTTCATATATGGCCTTTATTATGTTGAGGTATGTTACCTCTAAACACATTTTGTTGAAGGTTTTTATCATTAATCCATGTTGTGTTTGTCAAATGCTTTTTTGGCATCTATTGAAATGATCATATGGTCCTTATGCTTTATTTTATTAATGTGCTGTATCACACTGGTTGAACTACAAATATTGAACACTTGCAACCCAGGAATAAATTCCACATGATTGTAGTGAATTATTTTCTTAATGTATTGTTGGATTCACTTTGCTAGTATTTTGGTGAGAATTTTTGCATCCATGTTCATTAGGATATTGGCCTGTAGTTCTCGTTTTCAGTCGTGTCTTTACCTGATTTTGGTGTCAGGATAATGCTGGCATCCTAGAATGAATTTGGAAGTTTTCCTTCCTTTCCTATTTTTTGGAAGTAGTTTGAAAAGAATATGTATTAAAACTTTAAATGTTTGGTAAAATTCACCATGAAGCCATCTGGTCCTATACTTGTGTTTGTTGGGAGGTTTTTTTTAATTACTGATTCAGTTTCTTCTCCAGATATCAGTCTGTTCAAGTTTTCTATTTCTTCTTGTCTCAGTTTTGGTAATTTATATATTTCTAGGTATTTGTCTATTTCTTCTCGGTTGTCCAATTTGTTAGTTTATAGTTTTTCATAATATTTTCTTATAACTGTTTGTATTTCTATGGTGTTGTTTGTTATTTCTCCTCTTGTGTTTAAAATTCTATTTATTTGGGTCCTTTCTTTTCTTTTTGAAATGTTTAGCTAAAAGTTTATCAATTTCATTAATTTTTTTCAAAGAACTAGCTCCTGGTTTCATTGATCCATTCTATTGTTCTTTTTGTTGTTGATGTTGTTTGCTTTTAGTTTCTATATCATTTATTTCTGCTCTAATCTTCATTATGTCCTTCCTTCAGCTTGCTTTAGGCTTTGTTTGTTGTCATTCTTCTACCTCCTTTAGGTGTAAGGTTAGGTTGTTCATGAGATTTTTCTTGCTTCCTGAGGTAGACCTGAATTGCTATATCCTCTTCTTGAGAGTGTTTTTCCTGTATCCCAAAGGTTTTGGACTGTTGTGTTTCCATTTTATTGGAAACACATTTATTTCCATGTATATTTCCATTTTATTTATTTTCATGTATAGTTTTTAAAATTTCTTCTTCAGTTTCTTGGTTGATTCATTCATTGCTTAGTAGCCTATTGTTTAATTTCCATGTATTCATGGTCTTTCTGGATTTATTCTTTTTCTTTTTTTTACCCATTTTTTAATTGTGTTATGTTAGTCACCATATAGTACATCATTAGTTTTTGATGTAGTGTTCCAAGATTCATTGCATGCATATAGCATCCAGTGCTCCATGAAATCTGTGCCCTCCTTAATACCTCTCACCAGGCTTTTTCTTGTGGTTGTCTTCTAGTTTCATAGTATCGTGGGCAGAAAAGGTACATGATATGACTTCATTCTTTTTGTTGTGGTTGAGAACTGCTCTGTGACCTACTCTGGAGAATGTTCCATGTGCACTTGAAAAAAAAAATGTGTATTCTGCTGTTTTAAGAAGGAAGGTTCTAAATTTATCTGTTAAATCCATCTGATCCACTGTGTCATTCAAAGCCACTGTTTTCTTGTCTATTTGCTGTTTATATGATCTGTCCATTTACATAACTGGGGTGTTAAAATCCTCTACTATTAGTGTATTATTATCAAATTATTTATGCTTGTTATTGTTTTATATATTGATATGTTCCCATGTTAGGTGCATAAATATTAACAATTGTATCTTCTTGTTCAATTTTCCCCTTTATGATTATATAATGTCCTTCTCTGTATCTTGTTATAGTCTTTAGTTTAAAATCTAGTTTGTCTGGTATAACTATTCCTACTCCAACTTTCTTTTGTTTTAAATTTGAGAGGGAGACGGAATGAGAGAGGGAGAGCATGAGAGGAGAGAGGTCAGCAGGAGAAGCAGACTCCCTGCTGAGCAGGGAGCCCAATGCGGGACTCTCTTTATGTTCATCTGAATTTCTGACTTGTATCATTTCTTTCTCCCTAAGGAATTTTCAATATTTATTTCAAGACAGGACTACTGGTGATAAATTTCCATAATTTTGCCTGAGAATGTCTTTGACTCCTTCACTTTTGAAAATGATTTTGCTGCATACAAAAGGGTAGATTGGTGGGGCTTTTTTCAGAAGTTTAAATATTTCACTCCATTCTATTATTGTTTTTTGTATGTTTCATGAAGAGAAGTTGGATGCCATTCTTATCCTTGTTCTTCAATATGTAAGGCATTTTTGTTTTGCTTTTACTATGACTTCTTTCACAAATTTTTTGTCGTTGTTTTTTTTTTGTTTTTCAAAATTTGAATATGACATACCCAAGTATAGACTGTTTCATATTTCTCCTGCTTGAGGTTTTCTTAGCTCCCTGTGTTTGTAGTTTGCTGTCTGTCATTAACTTTGGAAAATTCTCAGTCATTATTGCTTCAAATATTTCTTTTTTTTTAAGATTTTATTTATTTATTTGACAGAGAGAGAGAGAGAAAGATCACAAGTAGGCAGAGAGGCAGGTAGAGAGAGGGGGGAAGCAGGCTGCTTGCTGAGCAGAGAGCCCAATGTGGGGCTCTATCTCAGAACCCTGAGATCATGACCTAAGCCAAAGGCAGAGACTTAACCCACTGAGCCACCCAGGCACACCTCAAATATGTCTTTCTTTTCTTTCTCTTTTTTCTGGTATTCCAATTACAAAAAATGTGCATGTCACACCATTTGTTATTGTTCCACAGTTCTTGTTTTTTTGTTGTTTTTGTTGTTGTTGTTGCTGTTTTGCTTGATTTTTAAATTCATTCTTTTTTCTCTTCTATTTCAGTCTGGAAAATTTCCATTCTTCTAACTTAAAGATCTCAGATTCTTTCTCCATTGTGTCTAGTCTACTTAGGAGACCATCAAAGGCATTTTTACTTTGTTAAGTGTTGTTGATTTCTAATGCTTTCTTTCACTTTTATTCTAGAATACCCCTCTCTCTGGTTACATTGCTCTTCTGTTTTGCATGCTATTTTTTTTTTCCTTTATAGACCTTAACATATCAATTATATTTATTTTAAATTCTGTATCTATTGGTGATTCCAAAATCTGGGTCATAACTGAGTCTGGTTCAGATGTTTGTTTTGTCTGTTCAAACTGTGTTTTTGATTATCTTCCAGCAGGCCTTGCTTTTTTTTGTTTGTTTTTGTCAAAAGTTGGACATAATGTATTGGGTAAAAAAAGAAAGCAGGGGTAAATGGGCTTTAAAATAAGTTTTAATGGTAATCTAGATAGGAGTATGGCTGTATTTAATATCTTTCAGAGGCCTGTTTCAGTGTCCTTGGATTTTTTTTCCTTGTTTGTGGGTTTCTCTAAGAACTTCTTCACTCACACAGCTCTTTACATTATGATCCTCTGTTATACTGGAACCCTGTAGATGTGTTGAGGTATGGAGTAGAAAAAGTATTCTGTAAATTTATGATTAGCTCTCAGTCTCCCAGTAGATCTAAGTATACACCTTGTGACAGGCAGAAATATTTCTTAGGACTATGTTTTTCTTATCTTAAGTGAGATGGGTATGCCAGAAAGGCTGAAGTTGGCTAATATCCTTTTCCCCAGTTAATAAGGTAATAAAGTAGTGAATAACAAGCTTCTGTTATATGGAATGCTTTGGATATATTTTTAGATGTTAACATCCCATCTATCCAAAACAGGAAACATGAGGGGAGTTTTCTAGGATCATCATATTGAGAACCCAATGAGGTTTCTGTTGGTAAACCCACAAAACTAAAGAGACCTCTTGAAGCTGGGTCCTCTAAGAGTTTCTTATTCTGTCTCCAGTAGTTTGTCAAAATTACCATGTAAGTGTTCTATCAGTATATGACTCAGAGTTTCTGCTCCTGGTAAGCTGATCTGGGCTAAGATTTTCAGTACTCTCCTATTTTTCAGATTTCTGGGTGGGAGTTTGTCCCATGACCTCAGTTCTTTGATGGTCTTAAGAAAAGTATATGATTTCCACTGTGTTCACGTTTTTCTTGTAGAATGCAAAATTATGTTCTTTTTAGAAATATTAAGATATTAATGAGATTGTACCCTTGCAGTAGGTTGACTCATATTGCAATAAGATGCTTATACTATAGGGCCACCTTGGTAGCTCAGTGGGTTAAGCCACTGCCTTCGGCTCAGGTCATGATCTCAGAGTCCTGGGATATAGCCCCCCATAAGGCTCTCTGCTCGGTGGGAGCCTGTCCCCCCTCTCTCTCTCTGCCTGCCTCTCTGCCTACTTGTGATCTCTCTCTCTCTCTGTGCGTCAAATAAATAAATAAAATATTTAAAAAGAAAAGATGCTTATGCTATGTATTAATTCTTTAAAAATTTTTCCCATGTCTCACATTGCATATAATTCTTCAACAAATTCCACTCCTCTCTCTTCTTTTTCCTCTATTCCTTTGTACCTCTTTTTCCATGTGGTGGGTATGCCCTCTCTCTCCTTTCCTTTCTCAATAAACCCACTCCCCTCTTCAATAACCTGCCTTTTCCTCTCTCTCCTATCCTGAACTCTTTCTCTCTTCTAATACCAGGAGAATAGGTTCTCTAACTCATTTTCTGTTTTCCTATTAATTGTGTCTTCATTATATTTGAAGTGGAAACAAAGAAAGATAAAAGAAAACAAAATGATGTCAGATTAGTTTTAATGAGCAGTGTAATCATTCTGAAAACCCTCTGAAAAGTGACTTTCAGAATTTCTACAGAATTTTCAGTGATCATTCCTTCATTTTTAATTAAATGTTTTCAGTCATCTCAATAATTCAATAAAAAGAACTAATTTTTATTCTATTTTTCTCTGTTTTGTTTAATTGGTAGTATTGCAATAGTATTATTTTCCTACTAATTTTCCATTACAATTACACATTATTTCAACTACATTATGTCCTAAATAGAGTTCTGTGGGTTTGTCTGAAGAACTAGCTACCATTTATAGCTTTGTTTCCATGGAAAAATTACTCCCTTGTTCTAAACAACTAACTACACAAACTTTTTGTATAAATGCTGTAAAAGTGATAAAACAGGTATTTTCTTTCCTGCCTTGATCTACCCCTTCCCATTAACCAAAGAAAAGACTGGATGCTAATTTATCTCAGGAGACCAAACACAAATTCTGTTTCTAATAATAACAATCACACTGTTTTAGTGAATGCCAGGCTCTGGGTCATTTTAGAACCCTGTGTTCAGTGCAATATAACTGTTAACCATTTTAATTTTCAAAATAATCATATTCAGCAGGTATTGCTATCACATTTGATGTGCTAAGAAACTGAAGTTCCAGTTAATTAAAGAAATTCCTCAAAGCCACAATGTTTCTAAATGGCATAACTAAAATTGTAACTTGAAATCATTTGAACTTATGCAATACGAGGCTACTTCAAGATAAAGCTAATCAAATCCAAAAACAACACTGAGATTTCTCAGTCCTTTTTACTTTCCATATACTTAGTTCCTAACATAGTATATACTGCATACTCACCATCACCAGAACTTCCCCGAGCATTCTTATTGTCTATTTAAGTATCAAAATAAAGGCATTATCTAACAGTATGCCCCTTTTAGAATAGGCTTCATAGGAAAATATATAGGACATTTATGGAGAAATGTAAATTCTAGCATCCTAAAGGTTGATAGAAAATATATTTAAAAATACAAATAACAAAACATTTTTATTCTTTAAGAAGCATATAAAATTGTCCTAATATGTGCTTTTATATTTAACTATCTTTTTTTCAAGTATTCCTGAAGCATCATAGTATGCAAATTTCCTTCTTTCTTTTTCTTATGACTGAAGAATAGTTCATTATATACATATGGCATATTATATATATGAGATATTATATATTATATATTTAATATACATAGTCTATCCAAAGATGGACACTTAAACTGTTTCCGTTTGTTGGTTATTATTAAGAAGCTGCAGTGAAGATTGCAGATATCTCTATAAGATACTGATTTTGTCTCCTTCAGATACATACCCAAAAATATGGTAGCTTGATCCATATGACAGTTTTATTCTTTATTGTTAGAGGAACCTCCTTACTATTTTCCATTGTAGCTGTGTTAGAGGAACCTCCATACTATTTTCCATTGTAGATAGCTATATGTAATAACTTATATATGTAATAACTTACATACCCACAAACAGTGTACAAGGGTTCCATCTTCACATCTTTTTTATAAAGATTTTATTTATTTTTATTTATTTGACAGACAGAGATCACAAGTAGGCAGAAAGGCAGGCAGAGAGAGAGGAGGAAGCAGGCTCCCTGCTGAGCAGAGAGCCTGAAGTGGGGCTCAATCCCAGGACCTGATCATGACCTGAGCCGAAGGCAGAGGCTTTAACCCACTGAGCCACCCAGGTGCCCCCCATCTTCACATCTTAACCAAAATTTATCCCTTGCCTCTTTGGTACTAGCCATCCTAACTGGTAAGCTCATATCACATTGTGTTTTTCATTTGCACTTTTTTTTTTTTTTTTTTTTAGCAGCAGTGAGCACCTTGGCCATTTGAATATTTGCTCTGGAAAAATGCTTATTTCTTTGCCCAGGTTTTTTTTTTTTTTTAAATCTCCTACTGAGTTATATGAGCTCCTTGTATATCTTGGATATTAAGCCCTTATTAGATATATGGCTTGCAAATATTTTCTCCCATTCCATAGAATGCCTTTTCATTCTGTTGATAGTTTTCTTTGCTACATAGCTTTTTTAGTTTGATGTAATCTCAAATTTATTTTTGCTTTTGTTGCTTTGGTTTTGGTGTGATATCTAAAATATCACTGAGAAGACCAATGTCAAGGAGCTTTTTCTCTATTTCTTCTAGGAGTTTCTGGTTTTCATATCTTAACTGAAGTCTTTAATTCATTTAAAGTTAATGTTTTAAGTGGTATGAGACAGGGATACAATTTCACTCTATCCAGTGGCTATACAGTTTTCCTATCACCTTTTTTTTTTTTTTTTAAGACAATATCCTAACCGCACTGTATGGTCTAGAAAACCTTCTCAAAGATTAATTGACTGTGCATGAGTGGCTTTATTTCTAGGATCTCTATTTTGTTCCTTTGGTCATGGTCTTCTGGTCTTCATGGTCTTCTGCCAGTAACATGATGTTTTGATTATTATAGCTTTGTAATATTATTTGAAATCAGGAAGCATAATCACTCCAGCTTTGTTCTTTCTTAAGATTGCTTTGGCCATTTGAAGTCATGATTCCATAAAAATTTTAGCACTGATTTTTTTTTCTATTTCTGTGAAGATTGTCTTTGAAATTTTGGTAGAGATTGCATTGAATCTATAAATCACTTTAGGTAGTATGGACATTTTAACACAATTAATTCTTTCAATCAAAGAATATTTCCACTTATCTGTGTCTACTTCAATTTATTTTATAAATGTCTTACAGTTTTCCATAAGTTTTCTGTAAGTAAATGTCTTTCACTACTTTAGTTAAGTTTATTCCTAGGTATTGATACTATTGTAAATAGGAGCTCCTTCTTCATTCTTCTTTCAGGTAGTTTATTTTTAGTGTATAGAAATGCAGCTGATTTACAAAAATTGATTTTGTAAACTGAAGCATCACTGAATTCATTTGTTAGTTCTAAGAGTTTTTGGTGTCTTTAGAATTGTCTATATATAAGATCATGTCATCTAAAACTACAGATGATTTTACCTTTCCTGATTTGAATAGCTTTATATCTTTTCAAAATTTATTTTATTTTCTATTGCTTACTTGCTTCAGCTAGGATTTTAACTATTTTGTTGAATAGAGGTGGTGAGAGTGGGACTCCTTGTATTGTTCCTGATTTTAGAGAAAAGGCCATTTCACCTTTGTGTATGATGTTAGCTGTGGGCTTGTCATATTTTGTTACATGATGTGCACTCCTCCTATACACACTTTGTTGAGAGCTTTTATCATGAAAGGATGTTGAATTTTGTTAAATGCTTTTTCTATAGCTATTTAGATGATCATATGGTTTCTATCCTTCATTATGTTAATGTGATATATCACATTGATTAATTTTCATACATTCAATCATCTTGCACTCCAGAGATAAATCTCACATGATGTTTGATCCCTTTAATAGTCTATTGAACTGAATTTGGTTAGTATTTTGGTAAAGATTTTTACATCTTCACTAATCAGGGATATTAACTTGTAATTTTTTTCCTATAGTGTTTTTGTCTGGTTATGATACCAGGGTAATGCTGGCCTCATAAAATGAGTTTGGAAGTGTTGCTTACTTTTCAATTTTTTGGCAGAGTTTAAGGATTGACAGTAATTCTTTAAATGTTAAAATTAACATTTCAAGAAGTGTGGAAATCACCAATGAAGCCATCTGATCCTGGGCTCTTTTGGGTAAGAGACTTTTTTTTCCTTTTTTGGTAGGACATTTTTGATTACTTATTAAATCTTCTTACTAATTATAGGCCTATTCAGATTTTCTATTCTTGATGATTTAGTGTTAGTTAGGTTGTATGTTTCTAGGAATTTATCCATTTCTCTTGGATTACCTAATTTGTTGTTATGTAATTTTCTGTAGTAATTTCTTATGATCTTTTGTAGATCTGTGGTATCAGTTTTAATTTTCCCCCTTACTTCAATTTTGAATCTTTTTTTTTTTCTTGGTTTAGCTAAAAATTTGTCAGTCTTACCTTTTCAGAAAATCACAACTCTTATTCTTCTCTAATCTTTATTCCTGCCTTCCCTCATAAGTTTGGCCTTCATATCTAGTTCCTTGAAATGTAAAGTGTGGGGGTTTTTTAGATCTTTCTTTTTGTTGACTAAGGTGTTTATTGCTTTAATTCTAGAATAGACAAAATTGGTCCTTTCACTAATATGAAATAAGCAAAAGCTCTATAAATTCACAGGAAGATAACACATTTAAGTAAATTTCACCAGGTAGCCACTTACATATTTACTACTGCTAACATTTTCCAGGCTTAAGATCCAAGAGTGTATATTTTCTGCCATATTAGGGCACAATGAAAAATATCAATTTAGACATTTTAGTAGATTTTTTTTAAAGACTCCATTCACTTATTTGACAGACAGAGATCACAAGTAGGCAGAGAGGCAGACAGACAGAGAGAGAGGGGGAAGCAGGCTCCCCGTAGAGCAGAGAGCCTGATGTGGGGCTCGATCCCAGGATGCAGAGAGCCTGACGTGGGGCTCTATCCCAGGACCCTGGGATCATGACCTGAGCCGAAGGCAGAAGCCTTAACCCACTGAGCCACCCAGGCGCCCCTGTTAGTAGATTTTTAATGAACATCCTTATATTAATTGTTGTGTCTTCACATCAAAAATAGTAATTGTAAGTTTTTAATCAACTATATTATTTAGGACTTAATTTTATAAATATAGAAATTTATTTGAAGATTTCAATGATTATTAGAAATGTTTATTTTATTCTCAGGTCACAGTAGTGTATAGTGAAAAGAAATATAACAATGCCACCTAAAATTCCTGGCCCCAAACTCTTCTTCAAAATGGATTTTTTTTAACAGAATGACTGCTTATACAAGTTGCAATATTAAATTTACAGTTTCAGTATTCATTATTCATAAACTGTCATTATATTGTTATTTTTAAATATGAGTGGTGTAGATAATAATGGCTATTTTACTTAGAAGACCCACCTAAAAAATTGTTCTTTAAAAGCTGAATATTTTATCAGAGAATCTTGATTATATATAGCTCTAATTTTCAAGGATTTTTTTCTTTGTTTGTTTTATTTTGTTTTTTTTTTTCCCTGAGTTCCATATGACAATGAACATAAATAATCCTGATCTCAAGCTCTTAAAAGAGGCACAACAGAAGCCAAGCAGCACACAACTACAAATGCCAAACAAGTAACTTCAAATCATATTCTATCTGTTAGGAAGTGTTGGGCTTTTTGGTTTTTTGTTTGTTTTGGTTTGTTTTTTTAGGATTTATTTACTTATTTTAGAGAGCAAGTGAGTAGGGGGAGGGGCACAGGAAGAGGGAGAGAGAGAATCTGGAGGAGACTCCTCACTGAGTACAGAGCTGACAAGGGACTCAGTTCCAACACCCTGAGATCATGACCCAAGCCAAACCAAGAATCAGATGCTTGAAACACAGTGCAAGAGTCTCTTTCTTCTTGTTTATTATATATCAAAATTAGTTCCAATCCATCCTTCCTATTCTGGTACCTTACCAAAAATATCCATAATTACGTTACTCCAGAAGCAAGAGGCTGGGGTGAGGCAACAAAGTGGTCATAAGCTAAGGATTGCATGTGGCTTCTACAAACTAGGAAGGGCAAGGAAACCTATTGTTCCTTTAGATCTTTCTGGAAGACATAGTTCTCCAGACACCTTAATGTTAGCCTAATGAGACTGATTTTAAAATTCTGATCTCCAAACTTTATTATAATACATTTGTATTAATTTAAACCAGTATATTTGTGGTATTTTTTATAGCACCAATGAAACAAATATATACCTCTACCTGTTTTCCCCAGCTTAAAGTATAAAATGTATTTATAGTTTAGAGATAGAGGGATATTGACTTAAACAACTGCATATTTTCTTTTTGAAAGCTATAACAGCAATCATTTGTAACTGACTATCTTTTTTGACAAGCTCACCACAATTTGACATTCCTGAATTTCAACACTATTAAGAATTATAAATAAACAAACACCATATTTCCTAGAGTCTCTTGCTGCTAGCATTAAGAAATGTGACTTTGATTGCACCAATCTGACATCTATGATTTTAATCCCAGTAACGTGATGTAAAGAAATATGAAGGATGTGACACATCTATTTTGGGGGTGCTGATTCCAACAACACAGTATTTAGTCTTTTTTTATAAAATGCTTTCTCTATACCATATTTTCTAGTTCTATTAAAAAAATCTGAGTTGAGGTCTATTGATTAAATCATGGTGATTTTCTTCTTCCTTCTTAAATTCAATGTATTTCAAGTATATGGTTTCAACATGTGTGCCACAATTACCTAGGATTCTTAAGTAAAAATGCTGATAACCTGCCTTCTCTCAAGAACAATAAACTTAGAAATTCTTGGAGTGAATCCTAGGATTCACTATTTACTTTTAACAATGATATTGAGAAATTCTGAGATACTCCAAAATTTGAGGACCATTGGTACAGTAATAAAGTTTTGCTTTTTTTTTAGGCTTCTGGGTATTATGTGTAATTATTTTATAAATGTATCTACATGCAAATATACTTATTTCAGTTATTTAAATTAATGTTAAAACTACTACATTTATAGCCTCCTTCACATTGAGAAGAGACTTTAGGATATATTTCCTGTTTACTTGACAATATTTTCCTATGAACTTTTGCTGAATTTATTTATTTAATATTTATATTAGTTTCAGATTTAAAAAGTATATATAAAATCACTTTTCCATTACCAATTTTTGATTGAGATGTCAGTGTTTCTACTGATATCAGAAATAATTTGGTTGAGGTATCAGAAATAATTTCTGGTTTATTTTCATTTCTTATTTTTATATTTTTGTTATACATTATCAGTCTTCCACTTTTAATATTCTTAAATGTTGCATTCATTTCTTAAAATAATTAATTAAGCTATTTAAATTTAACTATAAGTATAAATGAGGTCAAAGAGATATACTGTGTTTGGAAACATCTGAAAATTCTTGTATTTGTAAAAAAAAAAACTAATTGATGAACTTTTTGTGTGTCATTTATTTTTTCAGGTGCCAAAGAATTTTGGGGAGAATTCTTATCATATACAATTTTATTAGGTTACTGATCTTGAAACAAATTGAAAAATTTTGTTTCAAAAATATTATAACATTTTATATTACTTCCAACATGGATTAAGATTAAAATGACTTATTAATTATTCTCAAATTTGCATATCTCCTTTGTAATTTTACTAATTTTGTTAGCAGATTGAGAAAGATGCTTTTCTTAGTTACTTCTATCTGGACATAAACTAGAATTGACATTTTTCTGATATTAAGGAATATTTTGAAATAATAAAGCCTAAAATACAGTTTTAAATGTCAAGTTGCAAAGGCACTACTCAAATTCAATTAGAATAAAAGTAAGTATAACATATTTCTCTTGGAAACTTGTCTTCCAGTGTTGCAAATTTTGGAGAATGTTAATTCTATTTTGTAATTTGTAAGGTTTAAAACCCCCCAAAACACGGAAAACTCTTCCCTCTCCTTTACTCAACACATTCTTTTCAATTACTGAATTTTATCCTACAACATCTTGCTTTTTTTCAATATCCTTCATCATGTATCTAGAATTTGGATCGTCATTAAACTTTGATTTTCATTATTCCAAAAAGATTCTCTTTTCTCTAGCTGCTCTTAGCTCCAATACATCCCAAACTGCTGACAATGATAACTCCAGAAAGCAAAAATCAGCTTAGTTAGCTCCCCTCCTAAGAAGATGCAGTGCTATGCAGTAGTGGGTAGAATAACTGCAAGTCCGAAACATAGCTTCCATATTTGACTGCAGTTCCCATTGTTGGACAAATGGTAAGTTTCATTTCTCCACTATTTCTCTGTACATTTTGTCTTAAGTTTATAAAATTCATTAGTATGAAAGAAAAGTCCATAAATGAGGAAATTCAAAGAAGATTTAACATTAAAGCTGCATTTGTGTTGAAATCCCCTCATAAGATCAGGATGTGACCATCCTGCCTATAAGCAACCCTGATAAATACAACAACAAACTATAGAAAATATCTTTTCTAGAGAAAATATTTGTGTATGGTCTCTTAACCCATCATAATCCACCTATTCTATATAATCTATTTATTTAAAAATACTCCCTTTGAGATTTTTCTTTGCAGGAGTTACCTTGGTCTGTTTGCCTTGATGTAATCTGAAACAATTGCTAACACCACTTTGATTTGATTTAGTTTGATTTAATAACACCCTTCCCTCAATTTTATCCCAAGGAAATAGAAATGGATGAATATATGGAGAGGACATTTTAGCGGGAACTGCTTGTAGTTTATTATGGAGTATTGAGAAGCACTGGTGATTAAGCTAGAACTGAATTTTAGTTGTAAGTGAGGAATTTGTCTTGTAGTAAAGGAAATGTTTCCAAATATTTTAATCCAGAGGATGACATGATGAATTTTTAATTTAGAAAGACTTTTTGGGATTTATATAGAGAATAAATTGATAAGGATTTGAATATATTCATGGGCATGAATTGGGAGGTTCTTATCATACATAATAGAAAACAAGGTCCAGGAATAAGGGAACAGTTGTAAAATAGAGACAATATACACACACAAACACACATACACAGAGGGAGTTGGCTTTGTTATATAACATTAAGCAGAGAAATTAACAAATTGCTATTTTGCTAATCAAGCCTCAATATGACCCATTAATAATATACTAGACTCTGAGAAATAGAAGTCTCTTTCCTAATATCTTAATTTCTGGATATCTCTGCCTCAATCTCAGTTTTGAAAATTGAGGGGCTTACACCTAATACATTCTCAAAAGTGTAATTTATTTCATCCTCCATAGTCATTGACTAAAATAGGAGGGTGATCCAAAAATTAGGGTGAAGATAAAAAGAAAAAACCACCACCCTCTGGTCTATATATTTTTAAATTTTAATTCAAATTCAGTACTAACATTTCAAATGTAATTAGTTTTTGAAACAATGTGAGATATTCTACATGCTTCTTTCTTTCTGTACTAAGTCTAGGAAATATTGTACAGAGACATCAGTAACAAGTAATTAGACATGAACAAGTTCTCCTTAGTTATCTGAGCCAGAGGATTTTAATATTGGTTATAACTGAAAATTTGGCCTATTATTGAACAGTAATGGGCTTTTCAATTAATCTGTCATCCGAGTAAAACTGCAAAAAAATATGGTTTATCATTTGCAAGGCCTCAACCTGTGACTCAGAAGTGCCACAGCTACACCTCTTTCTTACTAGAAAAAACTGAGGTAGCCACCCTGAACAATCTCAAAAGGGTCCTTTATCTCCAGTTATGTTTTACATATAATAGTATTTAGACCTTTATTCTTTTTTCCCCTTCCAGCCATATCTTGAACTATACTTTCAAGGAAAAGTGCTACCATGTAATTTTAATTTTTATATTTTTTAACAATCAATAAATATTTGTCTGGGACTGTCCTAACTACTTAAAGGAAGTAAACCAAGATAATTAGAAAAAAGAAGTTATAAGAGCAATCAACTCAAAGGGTAAAATATGCAACATCTGAAACTAAAAAAAAAAAAAATTACTGGAAAGATTAGAGCAGATTAGGCACAGTGAAATCAGTGAAATTTAAATCAGGGAAATTTAAAACATAGCAATAAGAACTATGAAAAAAATCACAGAAAGGGAAAAGATTGAAAAAGAAAACCTTTGTAAGTCAAAGAAAAATATTAAATATCTTACATATATTTGGAGTTCAAAAAGAAGAGGAGGGATGAGGAGAGTTAGAATAAACATTTTTTTAAAGATTTTATTTATTTATTTGAGAGACAATGAACCCTAAGTAGGATAAAAACAAAGAAGTCATACCAAGAAAATAGCAAAATGAAATTGCTTATTGCCAGTGAAAAAGGAAATTTTATGACAATGAAAACAAATACGTTTCATTCAAAGGAACAAAGACAGTAATGATGGCAGACAATTTTTGAGAAATATGGTAGTGTGAAGTCAATAGAATACCATCAATACTCAGAAAAAAATCTTTCAAAAATGTGTAAAATATATTTTCACACAAACAGTAGATGAGAGATAATAGACCATCATAATATTAAATTAATTCTTCAAGGAAGAGAAAAATGATCCCAGATGGAAAAGTAGATCTACATAAAGTAATGAGCAAGAGAGGAAATGCTAAATTTGGGGGGTAAACATAAAATATATTTTTCTCATCTATCAATTTATTTCAAATATAATTAAAATTGTTTAAATGAACAATAACTCCTAAGTGGACTATCTCAAATCCACATCTTAGAGACCCAGACGAAGTAAAGAAATGCCCATTTCCAGGCGTAACAACTACAAATTTCCCTTAATCTCCACTTTCCTACACAGATCTGTCTACCAGTTTAAAAAATATACATGAATCTTCTGAAAATAGGATAAAACAATTTCCCAAGATACACAGTTATTTTCAGAAATCGACTCAGGTATGTCATAAATGTTGAAACTATCTGACAAGAAATTCAAAAGATGATACATTTAAACTGGCTATCAATATTCAGATTAAAATGAGCATGTTTTAAACATACCAGTTAAAAGAAACATTTTCTGCCTTTTTTTTTTAAAGATTTTATTTATTTATTTGACAGAGATAACAAGTAGACAGAGAGGCAGGCAGAGAGAGAGGAGGAGGCAGGCTCCCTGCTGAGCAGAGATCCCGATGCGGGGCTCGATCCCAGGACCCTGAGATCGCTACCTGAGCCGAAGGCAGAGGCTTCAACCCACTGAGCCACCCAGGCGCCCCCATTTTCTGTCTTTTAAAACAAGACACAGCTACCTATTGTATATAAGCAATCAATTATAAATGTAAAGACATATACAACTTAAAAGTAAAAGGAAGAAAAGTATACACCATGAAAATACACAGACAAAACTAAATTAGAGGACATTCTACAAAATAATTCACTAGTATGCTTCAAAAATATTGAAGAGTAGAACAACTATGAGACATTATGCAACATTCTGCAGTGCAGAACACCAAGGAAATCTAAATAAAATGAAATGAAATCTAAATGAAATCAAGCCCAAGTCCTGGGCTTGATTTCAGGACAGGAAAATACCACCAATTTAAAAAAACAAACAAATAAACAAAAAACAGGGTGGCATGGGTGACTCAGTGGGTTAAGCCTCTGCCTTCGGCTCAGGTCATGATCCCAGGATCCTGGGATCGAGCCCCACATGGAGCCCCACATGGGGCTCTCTGCTCAGCAGGGAGCCTGCTTCCCCCTCTCACTCTTTGCCTGCACCTGCCTCTCTGCCTGTGATCTGTGTCAAATAAATAAATAAATCTTTAAAAACAAAACAAAACTGCTGAAATCCAAATAAAGTCATAGTTTGGTTATGATACTGGACTGGCATTATTATTATTATTATCTTAGTTTTGGTAATTGTACTTTGGCTACATAAGTTATTGAATTGAGAGAAGGTAGGTGAAGGATATGTGGGAACTCTCTGTACTACTTCTGTAACACTTCAGTAAATCTTAAATTACTTCAATGAAACATTAAAAAATTAGAAAATGTAGGCAAGACCATTAAAAAAAGGAATTTCTTTTTCATGAAATGAATGAAAACTTAATCTTGGAATAGATTTTTACTTTATATTTCTTTCTATAAGTAGTTCTTCATGTATAGTACATATAGTCTTTGTAATATGGTAATAATATTAATAGTATGATGATGTTTAAAAGTAAAATAACTCAGGGAGCCTGGGTGACTCAGTGGGTTAAAGCCTCTGCCTTCATCTCAGGTCATGATCCCAGGGTCTCAGGATCGAGTCCCGCATTGTGCTCTTTGCTCATTGGGGAGCCTGCTTCCTCCTCCTCCTCTCTCTCTCTCTCTCTCTCTCTCTCTCTGCCTGCCTCTCTGCCTACTTGAGGTCTCTGTCAAATAAATTTTTTAAAAAAAGTAAAATAATTGATCATTTGAGTCTTTGTCTAATGAAAACCCCAGTAACTTTTTTCCTTAAGATGACAATATTGTTCTGAATAGCATGAAAATTTGTCAGTGAAACCAGAAACAAGTTCATTCCTACTTTTATTTACTGTCAACACACAATCTTGAGTAAACAAAGTATATAAAGTATATATGCTGTGATCACTGGACAATTTAAATGTCTTACTGACTTAGAAATTTTGTATTTCTATATGGAAGAAGAAATTGTTATTTTGTGACTATATGTATGATACTGAAGTGTCAAATTATGGATAGAATGGGAACATTAGATTTTGAAAAAAATAAGGTAGAATAGTTGTCAAACTTAATCTGTGTATCACAGCAACCTGGGGAGGATTTTAAAATGGTGTATTCCATTATCCCACCCAGAGATTCTTGTTCACTAAAACTGAATTGATACAAAAGAATATGTATATTTAATAGCTCCCCAGGTGATTTTGATAAAGACCCATCACTGTCTTAGTAGCAATGTCAAAAACCAAACTTCAAAACATGACTCTTAATAATATAGCACAGAAGAGTAAAACTCAGGAGCTTTGAAGTCAGGAAACTGTAACACATATTTCTGCAAGCAGTGCCTTGGGGATTTTCTAGGCTTCTAAAACCCATTTTTCTTATCTCAAAGAAAATTAGGAGATTATATATATGTATGTATAGGTACATATATATGAATTTAATGTTATAATTATTAGAACAATGTAAGTATGCCACCTTTCGGACACATAGCCAATGCTCTGTAAGTGATGAAATCCCAGTTTTTCATTCAAACACAGCTACTTATGAGTCATTATAACAAGATTTGTAAGATGATATGCACTACCACCTTTCAAAACAAAGTAAACACAAGATAGCTCCACATATATGAGATGTTTCAAAACTCTTTAGTTAATGACCATTTAAAGAAATGACTTTTCACTGACAGAGGCACAGAATAAGATGGTCCAGAAGAAAGAGAAGATTCATGAGCTTTTATGACTTCATCTCCTGTGGAAAGATATTGACATTTTATAAAGAGTGGGAATATGCTCTTAAAAAGCATAAATATTATCATGTAACTGATATTATAAATAGAAAGTATTCCTTTGATATTTCAAACAATAAAAATTAAGCTCTGAAGTACAAAATCTTTAAGACTGTAGAGATGCTGAGAGGAAACTACCTTCTCAAAAGAGAAGCAAATTGGGGTATTGTGGTAGAAGGGATACATCAAAATTTTTAGGACAAGTTTAAAATTTTTCTATTTCTTAAAAAAAGAAATGAAATCTTACCATTTGCGACGACATGGATGGAACTAGAGCATATTATGCTTAGCGAAATAAGTCAACTGGAGAAAGACAACTACCACATGATCTCCCTGATATGAGGAAGTGGAGATGCAACGGGGGTGGGAGTTAAGGTGGTAGGAAAAGTAAAAATGAAACAAGATGGGATCGGGAGGGAGACAAACCAAAAGAGACTCTTAATGTCATAAAACAAACTGAGGGGGGTGGGGGGAAGAGGGGTTGGGTGAGGGTGGTGAGGTTACATCATATGTTTAAATAAAGCTTAAATAAAGTAAAAAAAAAAAAAAAAGACTATAACCTCAAAAATTAAAAAAAAAATCATACTGTATGGTTTAGGGACTGTCACTAATTACAAGCTTTTGAGAGAAAGGTTTGATGTTTTTCAGCCTCAGTGATATCTTAAAACTTGAAGTTTAGAGGCACCTGAGTGGTTCAGGCAGTTAAGTTTCTGCCTTTGGGTCAAGTTATGATCCCAGGGTCCTGGGATCAAGCCCCTTGTTTGGTTCTGAGCTCAGCTGGGGGCCTGCTTGTCTCTCTCCCTCTTCCCCTCCTGCCCACTCTTATTCTCTCTCTTGATCACTCTCAAATAAAATCTTAAAAAAATAATATAAAATAAAATTTGAAGTTAGATGTAATTTATAATATTGTCCAGCTATCAATAATAATTATTATATGTTAAAATATATTGATATAAGTTAAAATGTAAATATTTTATCTATTTCATACCTAATATAAAAATAAATAATTATATATATAATACATATAAAATTAATATATATGTGGAATATATAGTTATTCTTGATATATGTGTTTGCTTTAGCAATTAATAAAACGTGTGCCGAACTGAAATACTTTTGAGGACAGAGTTGATGCCTTCCTTTCTTTACCTTTGTTACTGTATTTGGATGAATAGATTAATAGCTATACTGGGTTATCAACATTATCTTATAATTATTTACACTTGTATATTAACTTTTTTCTTTTTCAAGTTTCACCTCACTCATTTGATTCCTTAGTTGGTTTCTATGTTTGATAGTACTCTTGGTACTAAATTAAAAGCACAACTGACAAAACTCTAACTGCCCCCAACAAATACACATGTAAAGGAAACCAAAAATTCCAAGAATAATCACAAAGAGGTCCTCATATGTGTGCAGAGATAAGCTTTGTCTAAGATTTTATTGAGAAGAAATGAAAATCCTTTAAAATTTGATAGCTTTACAAGCACTAAAGGAATAAAACTTTCCTTTCCTTAAAAATCACTTAGTTTCCTTATAAATGGTGATAACTTTTATTTTAGTTGCAACTTAGAATAATATACTATGGATAATATACCAAAGACAATATACCATTTTTTAAATGGTGAAATACTAATTAATATATACTTCAGTAGAGGGAGAGCAGAAAGCTGGAAATTTCTTTTTTTTTGTTGTTTGAAAGCTAGAAATTTCTAAAAAATCAAAAAAAAAGGGAACTAGGCTTTAGAATTTTCAATTAGTACTGATATACAGAAAAACTATAACAATATAAAAACTTTAATTATTTCATGTAAGAAGTTTTTTATTGTTTTTACATATTTCTATGCTATCTTTTGTTTTTTGTTAAAATTCATTATTGTACCAATACCTATAGTAGTATATTTTCAAAACAAATCCTATATATTTCCCTGAAGTGAGGCATTTATGTGATCTGAAAATACCTTGCTTCTTGGAATAGAAATATGATGTAAATGCACTGCTATCCTTGTATTGTTAAAAGAGAAAAGGTTAGTGATGCTTTGAAGACTCAAGTGAGGATGCCATTATATCATGAGATTAGTACATAGGGAGATAAATCTTTTCAAATAGCAAAATCAGATATTAAGTCTTTAAAATTTCACTTTCTTCTCTACCTACCTGTAAGCAAAACAAAACATAAAACAATTTGAGTATTTTCTACTCTGTACTACAAGTTTCATGAGAGCTATTTGTATTTAATCCTTATTTTTGTCTATAAAACAATAATTTTTTCAACCTTAGATAAAGAAAATCTGTTATAAATTTCAAGAAACTATTCTTGAGCTTAGTTTTGAAGACTTTCTCATGTTTCAAATCAACTGCTTTCTTCTGTATAAAATATGTTTTAAATGTGAATAATTTTCTTGTTTTCACAATTAAAAAAAACAGCAAAGAGAAAAAGAATTGATTTTACTTACAAAGTATGATAGTCAATATTCTCTTTCTAAAATTGATTAAACCCTATTTTATATTTCATGTCAGTTGATTAGGTTAAACATATATCTAATGTTCATGTATTTCATGGCTTAATGTTTGCTAGTATGCACTTTCTTCAACTAAAAATAATTGTCATTATGTGCATCTGTGGCACACTTAGAAGAGACAATTCTGATCTCAAGTACTTGAAATTGAAGCTCTAACCTACCACCATGAAATTTGCCACATTTATACATACCTTGGTATAACAGACAAAAGTGGCTTCAATACATTAAAAGATTGCTCAGTAGTGTCAAATAGTGAGACACTGCTTTATTGTTAACCTGTCCCACAGGACTCGTTTTGGATTTTAAAATAATCATAGTTCAAGCAAATATTTATTGGGCAGTTATTATGTTTCAAGTACTGTACTCAGCACTTTATCGGTATTATCATACTTAAGCACAAAGAACTCTATAATATAGGAAATATTATCATTGTTTTGTAAAAAAGGGATAATTATCCTGTTCACAGCATCATAACTAGTAAGCAATGGAGCTGGTTTCCAAGCTAAATGATTGGATTCTAAGGTGCATGGCTTTAATAAGTCTGTATAGTGAAAAGAGCCCTGGAAGAACTGTGCACTGGGGAGATAATTGTTTATGATGACTGCACTTTGAAGTGGTTCTAAATATCCCACCATTGAGAAACTCTTTGTCCCCTTTATATATGCCCACAAGGGATATAAAACTATAAACTTCACTTTGCTTTTTAAATGATTGCCCAGCAAGTGTAAAGTCTTTTTAAGTCGCAAGGAGGAAATGAACTAGCTCAAAATACCTCATCAGTTTCACACAGAAGGCAGATTCCTTTGTACAAATGCATTTTGCTGTAAACAGCTCCATTATTAGCTGCTATCCTTTCCCAGCAGGTACAATGTGACACAACAATAAATTACTATTCACCATATAACTTCTGATGAAACAATAAACATTGTTCAAAAGGCAGAAAGGCCAATTATTTTCTACATCTTAACTGTTCAGAGTAGCAACTAGACAGAAACAGGTGACATGATGTCTATTATGTCTGAGGACAAAGTACAAGTAATTTAAATCTTGATGGGAAAGTTTCTACTCCAGAATTTTAGACCTAGAAGGAACCATAGAGATTAAATTGCCCATATTCCTTAACTTGCAGGTGAAGAAATTTAGGCTTAGAAAAGTTAAGTGGCTTATTTAGGATCACACAGCTAATAACTAACAATTCTAGGTATGGAATTCATGTGACTTGACTACTTTTCTGATGCACTTTGTTCTTTATCAAGCCTGACTGAGGCACTAGTTTAGGCTTTTAATTACTCAAATTATGTTTCTTTTCTTAATCTCAGCCGAAGTTATACTTTTTGTTGATAATCATCAAAATCTTGAGTCATCCTTAATTTCATTCTTTTTCCCTTCATAAATCATTTAACTATATGTGGAAGAACATGTTTTATGTATATACTTATATTTTGTTGTCTGTTTTTGAGAACTTAAATATAAGGTTTTTTCAAGGCAGGAGCTTTACTTATATTGTTTACCACTCTTTCCAGTCAGGTGATCAACAATCCTAATTTGCCTGGGACTGAGTTTCCCTGGATGCAGGGCTTTTTAGTACTAAAAATGAGACTGTCCTGGGAAAGCTGGCATGAGTCATTCATCCTATCAGGGCTTCTGCATATAGTTTTACAAGTTATGCATTTCACTCTTCCACGGAGTGACAGTAATATCAGAATTATCATAGATTTAATTATTATCAACATATTCTGAAAAAGGGTGGCAAACATGGCATAATTTCCAGAGTTGCTGTTTGAACTGGGATAGTCCTGGTGATATATTCATTTTAAATGACAATGCAGGTTATACCTGTTAAAATTATAGCAAGAAAGAAATAATAGTCAGTTATGATTTCTTATGAGTAGTGGTTTATCTACGTAATTCTTCAGTCTCAAATTTGGGGCTGCATCCTTTTTGGGAGGGTCTTTTTGAGAGTGTCTTACACTTTGTAAGATCACACAATATACACAAATATATACATTTACAACCTACATACTATGCACACATATTCATATTCACATGTAATAAAATTATTCAGTTATAGCCACATGGGTACTACATATGTATGCATACCCATTGTCTTAAAATGCTATTATTTTATTTGACTGACTCAGGATTGTCAAATGACACCAGTTAGAAAAAGTACACAAGAAAAAGAATCAACAAAAATTTTCTTGGTTTCAGGAAACAGACAACAAATCTCTTCACTATAAGAATAGGCTCCTTTGAAAATGGCTTTTAAATTAATCTCAACAAAGTGACCATCACTATAATGAGTGAGGCTTGGCAGAACTATCTTCAACTCCATTCCCTGCTGTGACAGACAACAAACCCTATACTTTGTACCTGCTTGCATTGTTGAGATGAAATTTGTCATGTCACTTCCTATGCAGCCCCTGATTGTGTTTATGGTATGGGATGGCTCTACAAAGTCTTCATAGAATTGCAGTTATCAGCTATTCAGTGCTATCATAAACCCCAAAATTACTGCTTTATTTTCCCACAATCATCCACTTCCAATAGTTCTTCCCACACCTTTCAATGACTACTTAGGTATTTGGTAATTTTCTTTGGACCCCAACATCCACTTTGTCCACAGCTAGACTTCTTTTTTTCATTGTTATAAGAAATATCTTTAAAAAAACCTTTTTTATAGAGAGTATTTTGTGGCTTTGTTAGCCCTTCTTCTTCATCTCTTGTTCAAAATTATTCCAACAAACATGTGATACCATATTCTGGTTCAACTTCTCCTGCCTTATATTTTATCTGCTGGTCTATACATTCAACTTATTTAATTACTATAATATTCTTAACCCAACTCAACTATAAACAACTAAAATATCTTTGCCTCACCTTTCAAAAAATTCCCCAAAGTACATTTGGGGAAGGTACATTGTTTTATGCTTTTATGACTATTTTATGTATAACTTATTATTTGTTATAAGCCTCCATTTTTAAAAACAGACAAAATTTTCTATAAGGATCAACAGGTCTTCCTGCACAAATGAAAGAAAAGGTGAAATTAATTTTGTTTTGCTTTCTAGCTTTCTATTTGCTTCAGATTTCAGGCACTTCCTATTGAGGTCAATTACATATTGTATTAACAACTTAACAACTCTGCTTGTAACCAAACAGCCTTCAGGAAGCAAAAGCAAACCCTCCATAGAGAGAGGCAAGATAGTACAAAATGTAGTATTATCCCTACAGGTTTTCATACATAATGGAAATCATCACTCATAAAAGGACCAAAAAGCAAGCAAAAGTAAAAAGACAATAGAAACAGACCCTCAGAAAAATTTTAGAAATCAATTACTTGTGTGAAATAAAATGACAACACCCACGCCTCATGGATCACAGTAGCTATTAAAATAAATAACTTAATGGCTTTGGTGTCCCCAGATTACTAATAGATGCTGATGATCTTCCAGTCAAAAAGAACAGAACACATTACATTTAAACAAAGGTGAGTTTATTGGCTTCCTAA
>RCUC01138734.1:0-16020 GCA_003697995.1 Taxidea taxus jeffersonii | reverse complement strand
AACCTGCCCCCCAACAGTGAGTCCCTCCTCTGCACTTCATCTGGGTTCCTGAAGCACTTTGCCCTCCCATCCCCCATTCTGCCTTTGATGGCAGTGAACAGAGGATAGGAAAACCCACCCGAGAAAAGTCTCTGAAGGAGGAGAATGATCCAGCTTCCTTGAACCCAGCACTGTGCCTTGAATAAAATGGACCCAAGCAAAGATGTGTCCACACAGATTCAACAACAGAGGCTCTGCTTCAAGCTCTAGTGAAAAAACCCACATTGTGAGCTGGAAGAATTCTTTTTTAATTTTTTTAAAGATTTTTATTTATTTATTCACAAGGGGCACAGAGAGGGAGAAGCAGAGGGAGAAGCAGGGTCCCCACTGAGCAGGGAGCCTGATGCGGGACTCAATCCCAGGACCCCAGAATCATGACCTGAGCCAAAGGCAGACGCTTAGCCATTTGAGCCACCCAAGCACCCAAGAATTCTTTTTTTTTAAATAGTCTCCATGCCGGGAGCCCAACTCAGGGCTTGAACTCATGACCCAGAGATCAAGACCGGAGCTGAAATCAAGAGTTGGACACTTAACCAACTGGGCACCCAGATGCCCCGTGAACTGGAAGACTTTTTAACTCCAGTCCGGATTCTACCATGTAGAGTTGCGTGGCTTCAATCTCTCTGAGATGTGGGTTAATCCATCTGCCAAAAGGTATAGCCAGAGTGTGCTGCGCCCATCTGCATATGGAGATACGCAAACATCTACATGAAACAGGGCGGTGGCAGTTGAGGGCGCAGAGAACATCAAGGGACTGTACTGTCATGAAGTAAGAGGAGGGAAAAGAATAAGATCAGAAAAGTAGCTTTCCCGCTTCAGACTACAAGAATACAAGATGGTAGCCCTTGGAGATTAGAAAATGGAACTGCCCCCCTTGCACAGAGCCTGATGTGTTAAAAAATAAGTAAGGTAACCAAGGTCATTTTTACTAGAAATTCACCCCAAATATCTGAGGCACAAATTTTTGGACATCACCACTTTCACTAGCAAGTATTTTGAGGACATAGTAGCCCTGAGCAGAGAATACACCTGGGAGTGGAGGTCCTGTCCCCAAGGCCTCCCTGTGCTGTCAGGCGTCTTTCAGGTAGTGAAGATATCACCTCTGGCTCCAGTCCCCCATGACACATGTCACTGATGCAGGCCAGGCTTGTCGAGGGGGCCTGACACAGAGGGTAAAGCAACAGGGATTGGCTGGGACATGCTCTTACCAACCCTAGCTCTGGGCCTCTACCAGGCACTTCCTCACATCTGAAGGGGCTACTGAAGCCCAGAGACAGATGATCTCCACGGTCCTTCTGCAAGTTTTCTGAGATAATGCCAGAGAGAGAGCACAAAACGAGATTGCACACTGCCTGCCTTTGGCTGGAAACCAGAAACCCTCACTTCTAATCCCAGTTTTCCATCTGACCCTTGGAAGCACTGACACATTTCTTTTCCAAGGGCAGAATGTTCTTCATATTTGAGGCAGGGCATTCCCATGTCAGGAACACCCATCAGCGGGTGACGGGAACATTATGGAACCACTTTAGAGGGAGCCCATTTCTCTTTTCCTAGGCCAACATCGTTTGTATGACAATAACCACTACCATCAGGACACAACATGACACTAACTACAACCTCCAGCGAAGGCAGCGTCCATGCAAGGAGTAGTCAACAGTCCTCCCACCTTGAATAAAACCATCATCAACCATGGCCACCAGGAGGCCAGAAGAACTATCAGCAGGAAAGCCAGGTGTTTTCCTATGCACCTGAAAATTACTTGTAGATGAGTAGCTTTTGTAAATCAAGTTCTTTTGTTCTTTGGCTTTTCATTCCCTCCAAAAAACAGATGTTCATGATAAAACATTTAAACTTAACAGAAAGGTGGAAAGTGGAAAGTATGTACTTTAATTTCTTCTACATGCCTCCAGAAATGTTCTGTGTATACAGTCATTTATGTATATCTTTCGTACACACATGCACACACATGCACACACACACACACACACACTGTACTATGCATTTTCTTCTACATCTTTTCTTCCTCATCTTGATCATTTGTGGATTAACCTCTGGACCCAGCTACCTGAGCCCAGAGAGCTCCAGTGTCCCGGCCATCCTAATCTTGGGGAATCCTGTGCCTTCTGAGATAGTGGTAATAGAAGAATAGGTATTAGATAATAGGAGAATAGAATCAAGTAATATTGGAGAGAGCAGACTCATAAAACTAAATGGCCTTCTCTGTGGTAGAAACACATGTTCCTTGAGTATTTCATGCACGCAGTTGACCACCAAGCATCACACAGCATCTCCTTCCCTTGTTTCATCCCAGGACATTTTTTTAAGGGCCTCTTAACAATGTATTGTGCACCCCCTCTCACCCCAGCCCTTGACCAAATCATTTCCTACCCATTGTTCCTCAGGAAAATGCCCTCTGATCATGGCCATCCCCTGGCCCTAGATCACCCTGGGCCCAGCATGTCCCCCACCCTGGGCCACGTTGCCACCAGGCCACGACCCTCTCCTGCACACCAGCCCACTGGTCTCATCAAACGTTCCCTGGTGTGCTTACTTCCCATCTGCCTTCCTCCTGGCCTCTAAGCAATGTGAGAGCATGGAGAGCTTCTGCCCATTCATCACCACACCTCCTCATGCTAACGTAGTAGGTCTGCACCCAAGGTCTGCTCTGTGGATGTCTATTAAATCAGTATATGGCAGTGGGGTCTCCGGAGTCCAGCTCTGCAAATGTCACTCCAGCCACCACAGTGGAGGAAGTATTTCTCCTGAACACACTGCAGGGATCCTTCTGGTGAGGTGAAGAGCCTTTCTGCATTGTGAATCATTACCCCCTTACTCCCTGGTGTGCATTCTGGTATGACAGGTTTGCAGGATTAAATGTGGAATCGTCTCATCTCCCGACAGAAATATCCCCAACGTGTGAGCAGTTGGTACCCACTGACATTCTGATGTAGAATTCGCTTTACATTTTAAAAAAGGCTTTCCGCCGCAACATTTATTTTGATCTGGGGAAGAGATGGGGAGTGTTTATGTAAAATAAGACTAGTTTTCATTTATGATGGATTTTTGCATGCTGAGAAGAAAATAGCACAGTCTGACAAACCAGGGCCTTCCACCGCCACCCATGTGAAGTACACCCGTGAACAGGCATGACGCAGCTAACGGAATACTCGGGCACAGCAGGTGGGGAACATTGGCCGTGCACAGGACACAGAATAAAGAGGCAGGGATCCCAGTGGTTGCAAAGTCAGTGTCAGGGCTGCCTGCTGACTCGCCCATCTTACTAGCTGAGTCATCCTCAACAGGTCCCAAAGCTTCAATATTCTCATCTGTGAAATGGGAACAATGAGGGCTCCTGCTTCACCGGGTTGTGGGTAGAACCACATTATATTACATCATGCTTGTGCCTGCACATGGCATGTTCTCTAGAGGGTGAAAACCGATGGAGGGAGACATCGTGGACTAATGAGCAGGTGAGTGTCTCCAAGGACAATGGGTAGTGCATCCTGGATAGAAGTTTCCCTTTGTTTGGAACTACAAAGAGGGGAAGCAGTACGAAAAGTGAAAAGGAAGAAGGTTCCCTTCATGTCCCTGCCAAGGACAGTGCCCTCCTGAGAGTCCTCATCCCAGACAAAAGGAAAGCAAAAAGCATTATTTGGAGCCCTATAGCTGACATGGACACCTGACATGCACACCAAGGTTCCCGGCAGCTATGTGGCCTGAGCAGCAGGACCTGAACTAACAGAGGCTGCCCGAGCGTCTGAACACGATGAGCGAGAGGAAGGCAGGTGTGAGGACTGGGGATCCCGCTGCTTGTGGAAGGTGCTCCTTGGCTTCCAACGCCCATAAGCAACTCTGGCTCTACACTCTTTGCTATTCATTGAATTTCTTGGTATAAACTCCAGTAATAACAGGGTTCGCAAGGAGCAGGAAAAAACAGGATGTTACCTTATTCAGTGTCAGAGACATTCCCAGGAAGAAGCCACACCACTGGGGACTTTTCAATATCACTCTTTTGGCGGTTGTGGGGGGGGGGGGGGGGGTGTTATTTTCTTAAATTTAAATTCAATTGGCCAAGGTACAGTATATCACTGGGTTTTGATACAATGTTCAATAATTCATCAGTTCAGTAGAAAACCCAGTGCTCATCACATCACATGCCCTCCTTCATGCCCATCACCCACTGACCCCAGCCCCCCACCCACTGCCCCTCCAGCAACCCTCACTTTGTTTCCCAGAGTCAAGAGTCTCTCATGGTTGGTCTCCCTCTCTGATATCTTCCCATTCAGTTTTCCCTCCCTGTCCTTATGACCCTCTGCAGTATTCTTTACGTTCCATGTATATGTCACAAAAGTGACACTTACTAAGCTTTTACGACATACTAGCCGCAATGCTGATAGTAGAGCAGCTCTTCATGTGACCCCCACAAACCTGCCGGGGAAAGATGCTGCCATGACGCCCACTTTACAGGTGGTGGCCTGGGTCAGCCCCAGGGCAACAAGCATCTGTCACACTCAGATCACACGACCCTGAACAAGCCATACCATGACCCAGGGCCTCCCGGGGAGGGCTGCTGAGGACACCGGCAGCAACCATAGGACAGTCCACATATCCACGTCTCCCCCATTCTTCCCAAATCCTGGAGGCCGGGCATGCATTTCCAGCAATGTGGTCCCTTTCTCACTCTTGGGGACCTGTGGCATATTGGGGTTGGCTGTGTCAGTCCAGGGACAGAGATTCCTCCCCCGTTTCCCTTACTGGAACACACCTGACTGCCAGCCCAGGCTGCAATACCCCTGCTATCATTTCCAGAGTGCTCAAGGTGGTCCCCGCTCTCCCTCCTAATCCAAGATCAGAAAGCAAGTTCCTACGAGTGATATTATCATAGGAATGACTTTGAATACCAAGGCATTAATTTTTTTTTTTTTTAAAGCAAATCAGCTACCAACTCTGGCTCTCTATGATTACTGTGACAATTCACTAATGTGGAGATACCAGGTGAAAACAAAACAAAACAACAAAAAAAGAAACACTGTTAACAATCATTCCTGTTCTTACATTGTCCTTAACTGCCTGGGCACTGTCTTTTAAATGCCTCTTAGCCCAGATTCAGCTGCTATCCCATTGTAAGCCACCATCTCAATTTCTATTATCTCAATTTTTATTATCCTAGGTATTACAAAATACAAACAAATTAAAAGGCCATGAAATTATTATTTTATTAAGCATACTTCTAAAACTATTGTCTTCAAAAGCAACACTCCCTCCCAAATATCAAATTCAAATAGAAATAGAATGGACAGGGGTGCCTGGGTGGCTCAGCGGGTTAAGCCTCTGCCTTCAGCTCAGGTCATGATCCCAGGGTCCTGGGATCAAGCCCCGAATCAGGCTCTCTGCTCAGCGGGGAGCCTGCTTCCTCCTCTCTCTCTCTCTCTGCCTGCCTCTCTACCTACTTGTGATCTCTGTCTGTCAAATAAATAAATAAAATCTTTAAAAAAAAAGTAGAATGGACAGATCAATTTAAAAAGACAAAACAAAACACACACCAATCCATTTGTGATGACCTGTAGTAATATAGGATTCAGGTGGCAATATAAAAAAGTAGGATTTAGGAAGTAGTATAGTAATGCAGGATTCAGGGAGTAATGTAGAAATGTAGGATTCAGAGAGTAATGCGATAATGTAGGATTCAGGAAGTACTATAGGATTCAGGGAGCAATGTAGTAATGTAGGATTCAGGGAGCAATGTAGTGATGTAGGATTCAGGGAGTAATGTAGAAATGTAGCTTTTGGGGTATAATATAGTACTGTAGGATTCAGGAAGTAATGTAGTAATGTAGGATTCAGGTAGTCATGTAATATTCATAAAGTAATGTAGTAATGTAGGATTCAGGTAGCAATGTAGAAAAGTAGGATTCAGGAAGTAATATAATAACATAGAATTCAATAAGTAATACAGTAATGCAGGATTCGGGTAATAATATAGGACTCAGTTCAGTTCAATGGATAATCTTTCCTATTCCATCCCTCCTGCTGGGTTCCCAAGGGGATGGAAAAACAAAAAATAAAACAGCCCCTATCTTGAAGTTCCAAGGGAGAGAGACAAACACAAAAGAAACCACTACACTGTGAGGCATAAAGATAGGTGGCTGTTCTGGAGAGGAGGACTGAGGGTAGAAGGAAAGGCAAGGCACCGGTGAAGCTCTCGGGAAAGGACAAGCCTGGCCAGGGGGTGCAAGGAGAACAGACTGGGGTCAAGGGCAAAGCCTAAGGGAAGGCTGCTAGGAGAACTGAGTCCTAAGACCATGAGCAGGGCCGGGGGTCGGGGGGCGGTTGGTAACAGGTGTCTATTTGTGGTGTGTTTGCATTTCATCCTACAAACAAAGCTGAAGAGAAGGGCCAGGCTGTGCCTGGGTTTGGGGACAGGGCCACACTGGGAACCCACCACAGAACAGGGAGCTAGAAACAGCTCTGGTGTGAGGAGCCAGCGTGCATTCCATCAAGTGTCTGTGTGTACCAAGTGCTGTGCTGGGCACTGCACCTTTATCTCCTGTAATGCTCCCAGGGACACTCCACACCTTACAGATGGGGAAACTGAGGCTCGCAGAGTTCAGTGCTCTTCCACCAAGCTGGTATACTTAGATGCCTGATGGCTGTGGAAAGAGCCTGGGAATGGACGAGAATGGAGACAGTGGCTTCCGCCTGGGTCACTGCCCAGGGTGAAGGAAATGGGAGGAACAGGAAGTGTTTCGGAGATCCTCAGGCAGGGGCCATAAACTCCTTTCTCACTCGCTTCTTAGGAAATTGCCCACTCGCACCTAAAGTCGTGCACTGAGTTTTACCCTGTTCAGCATGCCAGATGGGACTCAAGCGCGAGGCCATGGATGGTGTGCCTCTGATTTCCTTCCTAGTAGGTTGTGAAGGACAGCGGACCCCCACTGCCTACAGCACGTGGAGTAGTGGCAGGTGACCTCATCTAAGCTGCTCAGTAGCACCTCAGCTAAGCTTTACTTGATCTTAGCCAAAAGGCTGGGAAGCGATGCACCTAAGCTAAGCTTTACAAATGGCTCAGGACAGAGGAACTGAGTCACCCATTCATTCATTCATGCATTCACTCATTCATTCAACCAGCCCAGCTTCTGGGCTAAGCATAAGCCTAAGCATTAAGGGGCCACTGTGGGCACGAGATACTCTCCTTCCACTAACACCACTTCTGAGAAAATACAGACACAAACCCATCATACACACATGAATACCTATGCAGACCTAGATTCGTGTCATACACACACACACACACACACACACACACAGCGCTGCTGAGTGGGCTCCGGAGCTCCCCTCCTGCTCTGAACATCCCTGGTCAGACAGGCTGGAGAGTGGAACCCACAAGGGTTGCAGCTACAAAGTAGGTTCCCTGCCCAAACGCAGTGGGAGAAGCGGCTCTAAACCCAGTAAAGCTCTTTGTCGCCTCAACTCAAGCCTGTGGTACCCCCAGCTCCGGGCTGCACAGGGCCCCCGGCTTCG
This sequence comes from Taxidea taxus jeffersonii, assembly GCA_003697995.1. Lineage (NCBI taxonomy): Eukaryota > Metazoa > Chordata > Mammalia > Carnivora > Mustelidae > Taxidea > Taxidea taxus. The sequence goes on along the minus strand of RCUC01138734.1, from coordinate 8,460 downwards.
CTCTGTCTGCTCATCTCTCAGCTCGAGGGCCACTGGGCCTCACAGCTTCCAGGAGTCATGGCCAGCTGCCTGGTCAGATGGGGCCTCCATGGGGGGTGCAGCCCCCTCGCCCAGCTGGGGGGTCACGGGGGACAATGCAGGCTACTCTCAGTCTTCTAAACAGGCTCTGGGGATAGAAGGGGCCGGGAACTACCTCAGCCTTGGCTGTGAATCACCTTCTTGCCTGTGCAGAGCCTGGGAAGCCTGCACGCCCAGTCCTGGCTTCTCTCTGGGGGGCAGCTCCACCACCCTGCCCCTTGAACACGGCTTCCAGCAGCCAGGGCCAGCCTCTTGGCTCAGAGGGGGCCAGGACGCACTCTCCAAGCAGGTGGGGCTGTGACTCAGCGCCTGTCTGAGTGCAGACAAACTGGGCTCCAGAGCAGAGCTGCACCCCCCCCCACAAGTTCTCTGGTCAGAGTGCACCCCGACTTGGTTGTGCAGGGGAGCAAAGCCACTGGTTGGGGGGCCCAGCTGGGCGCTGCAGGTGTGAACTCAGTCTGCCAAGACCCAGTGCTGGTTGTGGCAAGCCCTTCCCCCTTCTTCATGACAGTCAGATTGCCAGGGGCTGGGCCCCAAGAGTCCCCTGCAGCCCCCGTGGTGTGAGATCAGAGGAGCGGCTCCCACAGAGCGGCTCCAATGCTGGGGAAGGTTGGCGGTCACCCCAGGCTCCCTTGTCCAGCTGGAGGAGGATGTTCCAGGGGGACTTCTTGGCTGGGTGCTGCATGGCCTGGGGGAGGGGAAATGGGGTCGCTGTGTAGCTGCTTCTCTTTCCCCCAGTGCTGTCTGCCTGGGTTTCTGGGCTGCAGGGGGTGCTTCTGCCTCACCTCCGCTTCTAGGTTTCTCTCAGTGATGTTCTGTCCTTGAATGCACGTTGATTGTTCTCATGACAGGGAGCAAAGTCAGGAACAGCCTATGTCGCCGTCTTGGTGATGGCACTTTTTTTTTAAAGATTTTATTTATTTATTTGACAGAGAGAGAGAGATCATAAGTAGGCAGAGAGGCAGGCAGAGAGAGAGGGGGATGTGGGCTCTCTGCTCAGCAGAGACTCGATCCTGCAGGACTCGATCCCAGGACCCTGGGATCATAACCTGAGCTGGAGGCAGAGGCTTAACCCACTAAGCCACCCAGGCACCCGGTGATGGCACTTTTAAACAGCTCCTTAAAAGGCTCATGAGCCTTCTTGTCCATCATATGGCTCTTAGACAACAACAGTTTAATGATTTCCGTGTCAACAAATCAGAAACATATGGCTGACAAAGTACGTTTTATGATTTATCAAACCCAACATTTGAAAAACAGGTTGGGATATCTGGCAAAGCCTAACCCAGCTATGTTGCCTATGCCCCATGGCAGGGGAACCCACATCTGCCCCCCACATCTCTGCCCTTCCCTGGGCTTTTTAGAAGAACCTATTAGATTGTAGCAGACAGACTGAATCCTTGGGCTCTGAGTGGTGGTCATGGTTCTCCCCTTCCCCAGGCCTGTCTCAGTTTCGGGGGGCTATGGGCCACCCGCCCCAACTCCCACCTCACCCCACACACAGGAGAGCTTTGCCGCCCAGTCAGCCTGCCTGGGCTCTCTGCTGGATGAAGTCAGGAAGGGGAAGGGGTGGCCTAGGTCACGTCCAGCAGTCCAACCTCCTCTCTCTTCTGCCAGGCAGTCCTCCTCTCCCTGCTCTCTCCCTGTTTCTGTCCGAAGCCAACATTTGGAGCCTTTGTATTTCTTGGATCCAAAAGCATTTGCAGGGCTGATATGCAGAAGCTTCAGGAGTCAGCAGCAGCCCCCTCTCCCCCAGCCCACGGAAGAACCTGAGTCATTGGAATTATTAGGCTGTGTGTCACGGAGGAAAGGGAAAGGAGGGCCGACCAGAGAGTGCCCAGAGACTAGACTCTGGAGCAGGTTCTGGGGTCTCACGACAGTGGGGCCTTGTGCCCTGGCAGTGCCCAGGGAGAGTCAGAGCTTCAGAGGAAGGCTGGTGATGGGCCTAGGGCTGAGGTCTCAGCCTGAGCGAAAAGTTCCTGTATCCCAAGGTGGCCAGGAAGTAACCGAGCCCCAGACACAAGGGATCTGAGGGACCAGGGTCTTCTCTCAGCACTCCTGTCCAGAGAAGCAGCAGAGTAAGCTGGAATCCTCATCAGAAAATCAAGGTATACCCTGGCATGAGCCTTCCTACCTGTGTGAGCTGGAGTAAGTCATTGTGCTACTCTGACCTTTATTTTTTTTTTAAGATTTTATTTATTTATTTGATAGCATGAGAGTAAAAGAAAGAACATGAGTAGGGGGAGAGGGAGGGGACAGGAGAAGAGCGATACAGGGACTCCCCACGAAGCACAGAGCCCAAAACAGGGCTCGATCCCAGGGCCCTGAGATCACAAGCTGAGCTGAAGGCAGATGCTTCACCGAATGAGCCACCCAGGTGCCCCTCTTCTCTGACCTTTAGTGACTTCATCTGAAAAACAGGCAAGAACACTGCCTAACCACTCTCATGGGGCTGAAGAGGGAAGAGAACAAGGCCAAAGTGGTAAAATGATGCATAAGTTTAAATAGATAACTTCTAAAATTCGTGTTTTTCTTTTTCCAGCCTAAAACTGCTGCCTCTCTTCTCCTGGGTCTAAAAATACTCAGAAGCTACAGGCTTCTTTCCCTTCCCACTAATCCCCCAGCCAATTACAGTCGGTTGTGTTTCCTCCGGGCATATTTGTAACCCATCACCTTTTCTAGCCCACTATCATCTCGGGGCCACCTTCTGTCTTCCCAGCAGTGCCCTGACGTCATGGCGATGGGGTGGAGGAAAGCGGGGGAGCAAAGTGGGACATGGAAGTAAGGGGAAAACCCTCAGATTAGCAGCCAAAAATCCTAAAAACACAGAATCACAGAACACCCATTGCTGTTCTGCACCAGCTCTGAGAAGAGATAGAAGCAGATGCTTTCGGTCCAAATTTTGGTCGATTTCCAGTTCGTGGATTTCAAGCACTTAAGAGAAGTGGCTCCCCATCCACCAGCCCCAGCACAGAGGTGGCACGTGGTCCGGAGAGGACACAGTGAAAATGCTGGCTTCTAATTCTGCCTCCTCTTCAAGTCCCTCCTGCCTTAACCATAACTGTCCCTGAGAACTGAAGAAAGTCATAGGGTCATAACAAGAGCAGAACACCTTGGCCTATGTCAAGGATCAGGCTCCCTGATGGGCCACGTGCTTCCCCTGGGCTATCGGACCCCAACCTCATGACGCGGGTTTTACTTTTCCCTACAGCAGGTGACAGGGGCCGATATCAGTGGGCTAGCCACTGCTCTCCAGCCCACACGGGCATTATTCTTGCAGTGCTCATCGCAAATCCCATAAGGTCAATATTGATATTCTACCCATTTTATAGCTAAGGATACTGAGGGTGGGAGGGGAAGAGACACTTGCCCAAGCTCGGGTATCAGGCGGTCAACCGTGCACCAGGCATCCCTCTACATGCTTAATCCACATCACAACCCGCTGAGGCAGGCCACTGGGATGACCATTTCTCAAGTCTGTTTGAAGAAAATGAGGCGCAGACATTTTATGCAGTCACAGAGGTATTGGTGAGACAAAGCCAATTTGGTGCAGGGGCCTTGCTAGGCTGGCTCTGGGTGTGGCTCCGGCCCCTGGTCCCTGGCTCCCCTCCTTCCCCACCATTTTCCAAGCCTTCTTCTCCAGCTTTCTTGGAGAGTCTGTGGGCCACCAATGTCCCTCCAAAATATTTCTTTTCCATTTAAATCAGCCAGGATATGTTTTCATTGCTCCCAAACACCATGAGAACACTACAGGCAGGCTTGACTTCTCACAGCCCAGGAGGCAGGGGCACTGCTCTCTCCCAGCTCATCCCCCATCTCTGGAAAACCCAGTAAGTAAAGAGCATGGTGTTGGGAGAAAGTGGGGCACCAGGCTGAAGCAGCAGAGTCCCCTGCCCTCAGAAAGCTCCAAGTGGAAAAGGAAAACAAAAAAAACAAAAAACAAACAACAATAACAACAACAAAACACGCAATGCACTTCTGGAACAAAGCAACGCCAAAACAAAGGAATAAACTGATGTCACACTTGATCTTAGCCAAAAGGCCGAGAAGCGATAAAATCGATGTCACTTAAGGAAAGAGTGAATGATAGAGGTTTCCTGAGCTGGCTTTTGAGAGGAGCATTTGGGTAAGCAGGAAAGGGGGGGGCAAGGATAACAGAAATGGAGAGAAACGGGATATCAGGGAGGAAAGAGAAGGGTGTACTATGAACGAGAAGAGAGGCTCTCATCTGGGTGCAGGGGCACGTGCGGGAATAAAGGGGTAGGTTTCGTGACACATATACCAACACACGTGTGTAGATACAGACATGTGAACAGATGCACATATGTAGGTATGTGTCCATATCCAGGTGTGTGCGTGCATGCGCGCGCACATGTGTGTGTATTTTACATCACTTCAGTCCAGGGAGGACAAAAAAACAACTTCGGTATTATCTGAACCCACAGGCAGACCGTCGATGGTCCGCACATAAGCACACACCCTATGCTTTCCTCATCGAGGCAGTGCCTCTCTCTGGGCTTCAGCTAGTCTTCCCAGAAGTGTCATGGATGACACGGTGCCCCAGCTAGGTACCAAGGCAGCTGCTCAAGAAACATCTACAGAAGAGGTTTCGTGAAGAAGTTATCAGGACACTAAGATACATTTCTCAGGACTCTGGGGTGGGGCTCTTTGAACTCTCCTGGTCAGTGGGCCTGCTTGCCCTCAGGCTATGACCTCTAAAGCTCCAGTCTCCTGTAGTGCCCACGAGAAAGGCACCGTGAGCAGAGGCAGATGTTGACCTGGCCAAGGAGGCGAAGAGCAGATCACAGAAAACATTTCATCGGCTACATTCAGCTGTGACCAGCCATTATGCCCAAAAGCACAGGGCACTGCAGCTCCCAGGCAAATATCAGACCCCTCTCCTAAGTACCCGCTCTCCCATGTACCCGCTCTGCTCTGTCCAAGCGGCCCAGAAAGCATATCCTCTATTGGTTTCCTTTGTTGGGGCAAGATTTCTAACCCGGGAATGGCACAGCCAGCCAGCAACCAAGCCCGGAGCACGGGTTCCGAGTACATGCCATCAGTAACCAGATCTGGGCTGGCGGGCCCTCTTAACATGAAATTCATTTCTGCAGCTTGAAAAGAAAAAAAGACTAAGGCTGGTTTGAATTAGGTGGAATGGAGACAGGAATTTTCCTGAAGTCCCTTCCTCTCTCCCTTGTGCGGCTACTCACTGCTTGGCAGAAACAGGACACAGCACCTGGCTGACCTTGGTCCATGACCCCACAGCCTCGCTGAGGGAGCACTGAGTCTGGGTAGGGGCGGCAGGCAGGTCCCACAAGGGCTGTGGAGGTTGGCTTTACATATTATTACCTACTTCCATGGCTCAAGCAATCTGTTAGGATTCTATGAGCCTCATAGCCATTACTCTGCAGCCCATGTGATCAATGGCAGGGCTGGTCCCTTAACGTGCTGCCGCCATGGAAAGGTACAATTATGCCTTTAAAGCTCAAGGTGCAATTAAATCTCAATAATGGTGCTAATGGCTCGAGCAACCTTGAAGCAGCTGCCATATTTTAAAAGATCAGTCTGAATTGTTTTATGTCTGAAATTGCTCTGTAAAATCTTGTTAATTTTTCATCTTCACTTGAGAATGTATTTAATGCTGAGAGGATGGCTTTCTTCCAGCCACACTGCACAGAAGGGGGTTTCCTTCCCCGGCTGACAGGCTCACCCTGGAGGACTAGAGCAAACTGTACTCGAAGAAGTGGGGCTGAGCCCTCTAGGGCCTGGGTCTTCAGGGATCTGCCCTCAGGAAGAGTCCAAAGTGAGGATTCAGTCACAGGACATGGTCCAGTCCAGAGCCCACGAGAGATGGTTCAGATTGGCATCACTCTCTGAGAGAGAGAGGAAGGGAGAGAGAGAGACAAATACATGGCTCTCCATGTGGATCTATGGTCAGGCTCCCTCCTTGGAGCTCCCGCTGCAGCCCCCCACCATCTGTAACTGTGGCCAGCAGGTGACACACAGGGTGTTCTACTGATCTCATTACCTACCTGTTCCCCCAAATAAACTGTGGCCCTCTTGAGGGAGGGGCTGTGCCTGGTTCACCATGGGGCCCCCAATAACCATCAGAGAAGTTCATGGATAGGATACTGTCTCCTCTAAATTTTAAGCATAGGTAACGGGTAACCCGAGAAGGGAGACATTAGGTATCCAGGCACAACAGATAAGCACAAGAGCGTTTCAGGCCGTGAGCTGGGAACTCTTTAATCATTGACCAAGCTCTTGAAATGGTGACCTAGGATAATTATTTTTTTTTTTTAAGATTTATTTATTTATTTATTTAACAGACAGAGATCACAAGTAGGCAGAGAGGCAGGCAGAGACAGAGAGAGAAGGAAGCAGGCTCCCTGCCGAGCAGAGAGCCTGATGTGGGGCTCGATCCCAGGACCCTAGGATCATGACCTGAGCCGAAGGCAGAGGCTTAACCCACTGAGCCACCCAGGTGCCCGGCCTAGGATAATTTAGAAATGCAATGTGTATTCATGGTATTTCCAGTAATAACATGGCAGCTCAGATGCACTGAGCACTTTCTGGGAGCAAATCTTGTTGCTAAGGCTGTGCACACTTCACTCCATAGCCTTGCAATAACCCCAGAAGGAGGCAGTATCCTTATCCCTCTCTTACAGGATGGGAAACCGAGGCTTGGGGAGACAAAGTTACCTGGTCAGGATCCCAGAGCCAGCAAGGGGAAGAGTGGGACTCATACCCAGAGCTCTTCTCTTGACCACTGCACTCTGGATGTGACGCTGAAACTAGGGGTGGGGGGCGAGGGAGGAAACCGGCTCCCCATGTCTTTGAAACCATGACAGACAATGTGGCGGCATTTTGCTTTGAAAATGCCATGGCTTTCCAATTTTTGCGGGGGAGGATGGCTCTTTGTTGGTCAGGTCTGACAAAGCAGAGCAAAGTCCTACTATGTGACAGTGAGGATAAGGAAAGCAGCATCCTTCACTTGAACTTGAACACAACATTCCCACCATCTTGTGAGGTGTGGCCCTCACAATCACCCCATGCAGTGGACACAATTATTATCCACATCCTAGATCTGTGGAAACTGAGTTCTAAAGAGACAAGAGGTTGCACAAAAGGCACAGCCAGTAAGAGATGGAATGTGGGACCAACCAGAGACAGTCTGATGCCAGAGCCCCATCTCTGGCCATTATAATCCCAGCCCGCACGGGCAGATAAGAATTTGGAGGGAAGAACTGGGAGTCTATGTGAAGGCTGGATTTGAGTGGATTCTCCGTTCAAGCTTGAAACAGGGGGCCCTATGGAGGTCCATCCTGCTTTGTACTACAAGAAAAGGCCACAGCTGATTCTGATGCAACCCCGGGGCCTCCCAAACCCATAAAAGCATGATAAGGAATGGAAGAGAAGAGAACAAGACTACAGCAGGGGTCATAAACTACAGCCTGCAAGTCAAACCCAGCCATCTGTTTTGGTCGATAAAAAGGTGGCTTGGCACACGGCTGTAGCCACTGATTGATGCGGTGTCTAAGGCCACCTTTGTGCCAGAAGAGCAGAGCTGAGAAGCTACAACAGAGACACTGTGGCCCGCACAGCCTAAGTTAGTTAGTAGCTGGCCCTTTATAGAAAAGGCCTGCCAGCACCTGGATTACATGTTAAATGGCTTGATGTGAACACCAGCTGGGACAACAGCAAGCCATCTCCAGGCAGAACAGGCACACCTCACCTATCCTGCTGATGCTGACACACCCAGCTTGTAACGGTATTTTTCAAAAAACACACTATCCCAAACCAGCCGAAGCCATCCCTCGCTCCCCTTGCTCGCCACCCTCTACAAGGAGCGCCAGCAGCGAGTCTTACCTTTGTTGTACATGTTCGTGGGCACTTGGACGTCACTCAGACTGATGTTCACAGGCAAATTATTAAAATGGTCATTTGGGGCTAAGATGAATTCCTTCCCCAGCTCCAAAAAATTCCCATCTTTGTCCCTTTCGTTTATCAGCACAGCATTGAAGTATTCATACTGAAAGAGAAAGTCAAAAAGCATTACTTGTGGCTTGGGCCCAGAGGCTGTGAACTCAGACAGACCTGGGCACAGACTGTGGGGCATCCCCTACAGGTGTGGACCCTGCCTTAGTCACACTATCTCCTTTAGTCTTCCCTGATGCCTGTGGCTGCTCCTGCACAGGCATGATAGCACCAGATAAATATTTCTCAATGTCATTAAATATTCTTCGAAATCTTATTGTAAGGAGCTGCACAGTACTTCTTTTTATAACTAGAGAAAACTGCCCTAAGGATATTTTAATTCTTTAAATTGTGAAGACAAACCCTGCCCTTAAGTTGAAGGAGATGACATTTAAGTTGAAG
>RCUC01138733.1:0-34221 GCA_003697995.1 Taxidea taxus jeffersonii | reverse complement strand
TCTCAGGGAATAGGGAGACTTGAGGCGAGGGAGAGAGACGGGGGGATTGGCCCATGGGAGGACCAGGCAGAGCACACACATTTATTAAATTCGCCAGCTTATATGGGTGCAGTTTGCAATGCCCCAAACACTTACGGTAGTAATATCTAAGATCACCGTAACAGATATAATAATGATGCAAAAGTTTGAAATGTGGCGAGAATCACCAAAACTTGACAGAGACATGAAGTGCACAAATGCTGTTGGAAAACAGTGCCAGTAGACCAGCTGGATACCGGGCGGCCACAAACCTTCCATTCATAAAAAATGCAGTCTCCGAGAAGAGCAACAAAGTGAGGCATGTGTGTACCGGGAAAGCAAAGTTCAACTCCTTCTTCCAGCCCTAAGATGCACCCAGATCAGGGCATGCTGGAGACAGGCTGGGGAGGCTGGGCAGGACCCAGTGGCTGGATGGGAGCTCATCATTTATTTGCCCAACAGAGGGTTGTGGGTCTGCTAAGTACCCACTCCTGGGCTGGTACAGAAGATAGAGCAGTGACCAGAACGGCCCATGTGAGTGTCTTCAGAGAGCTCGTTGTCTAGTAACACACTGCATGTTGGGTGACGAGGGCTGCCCAATACAACAGAGGAGAGGAGAGAAGGGGGTGTGCAGAACTGGAGTTGGGGGGAGGCCTCAGAACAGGTGGTCAGGCACGGCCTCATGGAGATGACATTCTGGAAGTGAGAGTGAGCAAGGTGGACAGTGAGGCATGTGCATATTTGGGTGGAGAACTTTCCAGGCAGCAGCAAAAGGCTCAAAGGCAAGGTGCCGCTGTGGGGGTGTGCCAGGAGCATTTGAGGGTGGCCAGCAAGGCTGGGGCCGAGTAGACAAAGGGGATCACGGTAGGAGGCAACTTGGAGCAACTGCCAGGAGCCAAACTCTCTAGGCTTTCCAGATGCCCCAGACTGGGGACTTTGACCTCCACTCCCACAGCTATGGGAACTAATGGAGGGTATGGAACCGTCTCCAACTGACTGGTGGAGTTTGTCTCTGAGAGACCGAAGACCTGGACTGGAGCATGCCAGGGCAAAGAGCATGCCAGATGGCATCATGTGGGTCTGGCCGTGAGAGCTACTAGAGGGCAGAGGGAAGAGAAGGATTCAGGGGTCCCAGAGGCAAGAGTGGGAGCTGACCCAGCTGATGGCCAGGTCAGAGCCCATCTCCAGCTCTTCAGCCCACATTAATGCTCATTAGTGTATCCTCTAATGTACCAAGAAATTCAATTTCCTGCAAAATAACCAGACGAGTCTCAAGGGAGCCAGGAGCCCTATTCATCACAGCTGGGCTTTCCGGGCACCGTGCTGCTGCCCACCCGTGGATTTCCTCCAGTGGGATGCTGGCCCACTGTGGGAAGAGTGGCTAATGACACCTCTGTAGGTTGGGATATTTTTTCCAGTGGATCTGCAGTTTCTGGATAAACAGGCATCAAATCAGCAGTCGGTGTGAGCCAAAAGAAAGTTTGCAAACTTGCCATGTGGCTCAAATTAAGTGAGGGGTGCAGTCACTAAAGCATGCGTGCTAAAAAACAAACATTTAGAATGTCAGGATTGAGGATATTTTTTGGTGGCCTTTTAGGGAAAGCAGACGTCAATGTCTTTTCTTTTAAATTCCAAATAAAAATGTCACTGGGCATATTTCTGATTCTACCTCACCAGGGCAGTGGTGTGTGTACGTGTGTGTGTCAGGTGATGGGAAGGTGTGCGTGAACACATGTATGGCTGTGGGTAAGAATGGTGGGCTCGTGTAGATGTGTGTGTATGCATAAGTGGGTTTGTGGCCGTTTGAGTGTGTGTGTGTGAGACTGCGTGTGAGCCTGCAGCTGTGTGCATGTGTGCACATTGTGTGTGCATGTGTGTGATTGTGCGTGTGAGCACTACTGCGTGTGCATGGGTGTGAGTACAACCGTGCACTATTGTGTGCATTTGTGTGAGCATGCGTGAGTGTGAGCACTGTTACGTGTCTGTGCATCTCAAGGTGTGGGTGTGGGAATGTATGGGTGTACACGTGCTTATGTGTGTATATGCATGAGGAGGGGGAAGCGTGGAGGGCTGCCGTGTGGGTGTGGGTATGCACGTGTGCCTGTATTGTGTGTGTGTGGATGAGTGAGTCTGAGCACATGCGCATAATGTGTGGAGGGGGTGCGTGAGGGCGAATGTGTGCGCGCGCACAGCCCTGCTCTGTCTCCTAGCAGCCTGCCCGCCCTCTCCCTCCCGCATTCTTCCGCGGCTGCCCCAAGGCTGCGCCCAGAAAGCAATCAGGACTCCCATTTGTATCCTGCCTGTCATCCACGAGGCTGGTGGGCAGGCGGGGTGAGGGGATGCCGGGCTCTGATTCTCAATGCCAAAGCCTCCCCTAAAATAGAGGACTTGGCGGACAGGGGCAGGGGTAGGCAGCCCCAGGCTTCCACCATGCTCCCAATTACCGGCACCTCCTGAGCGGCTTATGGAAAAGGCATTGGTTGCCATGAGGAAGATATTCCACTGGAGCATTCCCATTCCCCACAAAAAGAACCTTCTGCATATTATACACATTTTTCAATGTAATTATCCCCAGCCCACACACACAGCTTGGAGGATTAAAACATAAAATACAGTCTGCTCCCCGCACATGAGACCCGCACTACAACTGGCATCATAATAAATAAATGAAGTGGCCTCTCCTCTCCTTCCCCTTCTCTCCCGCCTCCCCTTCCTCCCCACTCCTTTCCCTCCTCCCCTTCTCCTCCTCCCGCACCCCATTTCTTCTCTCCTCTTCCTTGTCATCCCCGTCCTCTCCCTCCTCCCCTGTTCCCCTCCACCTCTGCCTGGCGCTAGGCTTGTTTTGCTTCTGTCTCTGGATCCCATCCATCCCCTCCCGAGCTCCCAGCACAGCCCACAGCAGGCAGCATTGGCAAAGGGGGGTCACCCCCACGCAGTCACTGCCACTGTGGAAGGAGGGTTTTGTTTGACAAGCCACCCAGGGCTCTGTTTGTGAGCCTGCCGCAGAGGGTTCATTGCGCAGAGCGCTGGCGTAAGGGCAAGGGGTGCTGGGGGAGGAAGGAGGGAGATTTTTATAAGCAAATGGCTTCGTGGATCATTGAAGGGACATTAGGAAGCATCCCGGAGCACCTAAGACCCGACGCCTTGGTGCAAATGGATGGAAGGGCGTCAGCTGTGGAAGCGCGGGCTGTGTGCAAACCACTCCAGTTGCTAGGGAACGCCCTGAGAACCGTTTGTCTTCGGGCTGCAGATCCTGGATCCACCTGGGGTTTCCAGTTCTAGAGCCGCTGCCAGCCGGTGGTGCCAGCTTCATCGGGGAGATGGGAGCAGGAGAGCTGTGTGGCCCCGAGGCGGCGGGGCATGAGGGCAGAGGCCGGCCCTCCCCGAGATCAAGCATGTGCTGGAAGGCAGGTGATGAGCAGCCCACACTGTGATTTCCTTCCCACAGAAATGCTGGTACCCAGCTTGGCACACAGGCTGGGGCTGCAGGGATTCAACCTGCTAGTGACAATGTTCCAGTTTGGAGCCTGGAGCTGGTTAGTTCTGAGTTCTGCAGCCCTCTGCCCTGCCCTCATCTTCCTCCTGCGCTCCCTGGGCTCTACCCAGCAGCCCAGACCAGGGCATCATGCTCTTGCACACATGAACTCTTCAGGCAAGCAGATGGTGTGGATTCCTCCTCTGAGCCCAGCAGGGCATCTTCAATACTACTTAAACTTAAATTGTAGAAGATGTGGGTGTGGTCCTTGTCTGCACTAGTTAGGTGTTTGAGGTTAGGGCCAAAGGAGCTGGTTCTGTTCACTTTAACTTTTGCTACAGGTGGATGGTTCTAAGTTTTGGCTCAGGGTCCAGTTTTTGCTCAGGTGCTGATAGAATACATTCCCAGTGGTCTAAGTCAGTCTTGGGTAGCAGAAAAGTCTGGTGGATTTGAGTTCTCATCACGAGATGATAGCAGACAACGCATTGATCCCAACTGATCAGTTTCCTTATCTGTAAAGTGGGCTCATGGAGGATTAAAAAAAATAATGTAGAGAAAGTGCCGATCCAGGTGAATGTTCCCGTTATTCAAAGCCTGGGCCCTAGGGCTGGCTGTTCTCTGCCCTGCATCCTTGCTCACTTACCTTCTATCCTGCCAGGCCCCACCCTCCAGCCCTCCAGCCCTGGAACCTGCCTGGATTTTTCATTCTGAACCTGGGCCAGACTTACCCTGTTGGTAAAGCCTTGGCTGAAGGCTTAGGCTTTCAAGGAATCTGCAGCTGTTTTCCTGGCTTTTCTGGCAATCTGGTGACTATTCACAGACCTGCCTGCCCAAGCTAAAATCAGAGCCCCAGGTCACCCAAAGAATGCTTCCTTTGCCCCGCTACACAGGCCCTGTGACCCTCAGAGACAGAGACTAAGCCCGACACACTTGTTTTTTGGGGGTAATGGCACCAAACCTATGCCTGACACAATTTCCCTCCAGCACAGCTCAGAAAAGAAGAATATAGTGTCATCTTGTCAGTCCCTTTTTGCTGTCTCTGCGATCCATCTGTGGGGAGGGGAAGGATGTGGGGAACTAAGGAGCCATTAGGCATCTGGCTGTTGGCTCGGGTCCTGGCACAACGAGCTCCCCAAGAAAATATTTGTTGAATGGAAGACTAGATGCCTTTAGGCTATAATGTCACTGAGGACTCCCGGTCAACCTAAGAGGCTTTGTATCAGCCGCACTTTGCAGATGGGGAAACTAAGGCTCAGGGGAATCCAATGTCTTACCCATAGTTGTATAGTCAGCTCATGGAGCTCAAATCTAAACCACGGAGACCCTTGGGTTTCAGCCACTCAGTGGTGTCCTGTCATCACACTGGGCCACTTTCTTGGCACCAAGGTGACACAAGGGACAGAGCATGCAGCTTGGAGTATCAGCCAAATGGCCCAGGCTGAGGGCATGATTGGGAACAGTTATCAGAGCTTTTCCCGGCCTTGTTGGATATAGTCAATGACACATCCAAGGAGAGTAGAAGTGGGCAGAGAAGGATGGAAGAGGATGAGAAGCCAGGAGGAAAAGGTTCAGGAGGAGTCAGCTGATCTGGTCCCAAGGCTCCCCACTCAGAGGGCAGAGTCTGTCCACAAGGGTGGTTTAAAGGACAGGCCAGCTGGACCCCGGCAGAAGGTGGTAGTTTGTGTAGAGCCCTACAACGTCCCTAGAATTGCAGGAAGAGGGGGTCTTTCTTGTTCACTAGGACTCCACGGCGGGGTTATCTCCTATGGGCAGGAAGACACTGTGAGCAACTGTGAACAGTGGGAGGTGGTGGTGGAGAGATTTCCCCCCCAGGGCAGACCTGAGTACTGACGGGGTTCAGGGAAGGCCAGGGAAGGCAGCCCCCAGATACGCCACTCTGGTGTATTGATTATTTTGAATTAAATTTGTATAAGGGACAGTGATGCAAGAAAGACATTCTGAAAACCTTTGTCTCTCTGAAAGCAGGAACTGTGTTCCCCGTGTGAAGGGTACCCTCCCTGCACCTGGAGGGTAGCAGGCATCCTTGTGGCCTGAGATAGGAAATTCGGGGCCAAGAAAGGTAGAGAAACAAACCCTCTGACTTCTTCATTAAGTTGCTCCCCAAGCTGAAACTTCTTTGTCTTGTCTATGCTTCAAAAATTCATTGTTTCTCTGCCTAAAAGGTATAAAAGCTGCCTGCCTTGGTCACGTCTTTGGGACTCAAGTCATTGGGGGTGATTTATACAAAATTCAATTAAATTTGTTTTTCTCCAATTAGTCTGTCTTTCACTATGGGGTGTGTGTGTGTGTGTGTGTGTGTGTGTGTGTGTGTGGAGTGTCTCAGCCAAGAACCCAGAAGGGCTGAGGGACATTTTTCCTCCCCTATATTGGTAACCCATCCTCATTCCCCTGCCTTCTACAGAGGGTGAAAATTGCCTTGCCTGCAGGACTTCTGGCTGCTGAATGGGTTGTGTACCTTTGGGCTTGGGCGAGAGCTGAATAGCTCAGAGCAAGAAAGGAGGAACTAAGGCAGGTTCCCCCTTCCCCACTTTGTACCCTTCTGCCCAGCAGAGTCCTGCCTGGTTTCTAAACCCCCACTCAACCGATATTTGATGAACACTGGTGTGAAATTATATTACATTTGGCCCAGAGTTCCCAGTTGACTCAGGAGTGTTTGGGGGAGTGGTCAGCCACCCCAGACTCCCTCCTTCTGCATATTTAACCCCTGCAAAGGAGAGACTGTGGGTGCATCAAGGCCGTGCTCAGTCCATGACATCTGTAATGGCAATAGATGAGGACATGAGGAGAGAATCTCCCACGGCTGGTGACACAGGTGACAACCGGACCACCTGTCCCCATGGTGTGCTTTTAGAAGTTAAACATCCAGCTCCCCCTACCCCCCCATCCCCTCCAAAAAAATGTGAGAGAAGTTGGATTTGGAGCCCTTGGCAGTTTCTGTGGTGTGAGCCCTCTCGCCACGGCTGATTTTGAGCTCCCTATTTGGCATCTCCGAGTCCAGAATTGGGAAGGGACGCACTCTTGCAAAGCCAAAGGGGCCAGTTCCAGCACACCACTGCGATGCCCGCAGGCCCAGCTCCTGTTTCCATTCCTCGAGGGAAACCAGAGACAGAGACAGAGACTGAAAAATGTAGTGACGTAGGTCATGCATCTGAAAACCATTTGTTAAAAGGGTAAAAAAACATTAAAAAAAGAAGAGTCAAGATCTTTAGAGGATAGAGTAGAGGGAGTGATAAAATATTCTAGTTTTTAATTCTGCCTCCAATTTCAAGCTTTAGTTGCATAAGGAAGCCAGGGGAGGAAGGCAGCGGAGGCGTGTGAGCCCACCTATGTCCGCGGTACGTGGGGGCTCATCAGGGAGGGGTGGTGTCCTGCAGGAAGGCTGGAACCTGATCGCTAAGGACAGGGCTCGTGCTTGCTGACCTGCAGCAGCCTCCCTGCTCAGGGCCCAGAGGTGCGTCAGAACATCTCTTCATGGAGCAGCTAGAACTTTATGTACCCTTTTCGCAGAGACCATTAATGCAGATTCCATAAAGAGGGCCGTACCATCAGTGGGAGGGGGATGCAGCCCTAGGGGCCTCTCTGAGGGGCAGAGGTCAGCACCCTTCATTTGCCCAGTCCACACTTCTCGCACTTGGTCATGAGGTGGGGACTCCGTATTGGGAGGAGAGTCCCCAGCCCTCACTGCTACACTGAGGGACCTGCTCAGAATCTCCTGGGGACCTGCAGCAGGACTAATGCATCCTCCATAGCTGAGGGCACAGTCAGGTCTTCAAGGCCTAGCTCCATAGCCACCTCCTCCATGTAGTTTGCTGGGATTGGACCTCTCCAACTCTCTGAGCTCTTGGCTATGTTCTCCCCTTTCTCCTCTTTAAAGACAGGGCTTCTATCTGAATCATCTCTGTGTCCATCATACCAAGGAATAAAAGATGAACAGCCATGTCAGCAGGGAGATGAGCTGATGTGAACATCTCCTTTGTAGTTGGGGGAATGGAGGGCCATGGCTACCCCTTTTCTCACACCGTATCCTATATCCTACAGTTTTCCCAGCAGTTACAGCTTTTCCTGCTCCCTGGATGCTTATCTATACTAGAATACCTTTCTGCCCATTATTTACCTGGCAGGCTCCTATGCATCCATCAAGACCCATTCCAATAGCTCCTTCTTCTGTGAAGTCCTAACATTTATTCCTTTCTTCCATCCACTGTGAGCAGAAGGATTCTTCACCCTCTGGACCCCCCGAGCTGCTCAGTGCCCACTTCTGCAGCTGATCCTGTGACCTGAACTGCAATACTGTCCCCAGGTCTAATCTCTCTCACTGAGACCTCCTCCTGATTGGGACTGTGCCTGACCCTGGGAGATGTTGCCCTACAACCCTGGGGCAGGAGACAAGGGAAGAGAGTGCTGGACTTCGAATTCTGGGGTTGATACCCTGCCTTGAGGAGGCTATGCCTTTCTCCACTAGTCTCCCCAAACACCTCACTCCCCTAGACGACACACATGCCTGGGGGGCCTGAAGAGGGTCCTCTAGTTTGACCTGAGGCCTCCAGGGTAGGACTCTTCCCATTGGAACCTAGAACTGGGATCTCCCTGATTTTATTCTTCACAATCTCCCCAGTTTAATGCTTTAAAAGAATAAAGGTTAGAATATACATTTCTGGAAACTTTAATAATTTGGGCTTAATTAAAATTGGAATCAAGGGGCACCTGGGTGGCTCAGTGGGTTAAAGCCTCTGCCTTTGGCTCAGGTCATGATCCTAGGGTCCTGGGATCGAACCCCACATTGGGCCCTCAGCTCGGTAGGGAACCTGCTTCCCCCTCTCTCTCTGCCTGCCTCTCTGCCTAATTGTGATCTCTATCTGTCAAATAAATAAATAGATCTTTAAAAAAAAATTGGAACCCATGCTCACAAAAGATACCATGCAGACAGTAAGAAGGCAAGCCACAGAGCAGAAAATACTCATAATAATTGTATTTGACAAAGGACTTCTAGCCAGAATATATTAAAAAAATCTTTCAAATGAACAAGAAATGATAGCCCACAGAAAAAGATTTAAATAAATACTTTATAAAAGATTTTCTCGACATGTCCAATAAACAGAAGGGGTTCAACCTCAGTGGTTACTAGAGAAATGCAAGTTAAACCTACAATGAGATGCCACCTTTTACAATGGCTAAAATCCAAAGGCCGACAATACTAAGTATTGGCGAGAGTATGGAAGAACTGGAACTTCATGCACCGCCACTGAAGGTGGCAAGTGCTCCAACCAACAAGGAATGCTGTCAGGTTCTATGAAAGTGGAACCTACAGGTAGCATAGGAGTCAGTGACTCTACTCCGATGAATAAACACAACGTAGATGCACACAAATGTTCATCAAAAGATTGTTCATAGTCACATTATTCACGATAGCCAAAAAGAAAAACCCATAGGGATACCAATGGGAGAATGGATATCTGAAAAGATATATAGCACGCTACGGAATTCTTACAGCAGTGAAAATGAGCAAACCATTCCTGTACATGGTACAGATGAATCTCAGAAACATACTGCAGAACCAAGAAGTGAAACCCCTAAAAGTACATTCTATGTGATCTCACTTACATAAAGTCCCCAAACAGGCAACACTGAGAAGAGGCCAGGAGAATGGATATCCTTGAGGCTGAGTAATAACTGGGTAGTCTAGGTGGATAGACAGTTAGGTAGGTCGACAGGGATGTAAAGATAGAGAGCTTTGTATCTGTTTCTTTCTGTATATATAATAAAACATATATTCTTTCTGAACCATTTGAGAATCTGAGATCTCCTGCCCCTTTGTTCTTAAATATTTCAGTGTATGTCTAAATATTTCAGTGTATATTTCCAAAGACTGAAGAGTCTCTTTTATAACCACAGTGTAGTGATAAAAATCAGAAAACACAACATTAATATAATAGTATTATCTAACCCACAGCGTATATTCTAATTTCATCAGTTGTGCCAATAATGTCATTTATATTCATTTTTTCCCAGGCTTGGATCCAGTCCAGGCTCACGCCTCGCAATCAGTTGTCATGTCTTTTTTTTTTTTTTTTTTTGACTCCTTTGATCTAGAACAGTTCTTCAGTCTTTCTTTTCTTTCTTTCTGTTTCTTTATATTTCAGCAGACGGGGCAGTTGCTTTGCGAATGTCCCTCAGTTAGGGATCATATGATATTTTCTCAGGGTAAGACCCAGACTTCCCATTTCTAGCAGGAATTCCATGGAACTCTGTCCCTCCTAGCACGCCATACCAAGGAGCAGATAAGGTAGATCTGTCCTGATATTGTATCATATTGACTTTGATCTCTTGGTTAAGGCTGTATCTGCTAGATCTCTTCTTTATAAAATTTCTTTTTTCCCTTTGTGATGAATCAATAACTTATGGGGAGATACATTTAGACTCTGTATGTCCTCCTGAGCACCTGCTATGTGCCTGGCTCAGGGAGCAGGGACAAGAGGTGGCCAGAGTACCATGGTCTGCAAGGCAGGTACACCTCACCCCTTGCAGGCATAGCCCACAGAAGGTACTAATAGATAACACCCAAAGACCAGCTTTGTGCTAGGAACTATGGTAAATGAGTTCAATACATAATCTCATTTAAACCTGACAACAATAGCCTTGAGAGGAAAAAATCAAGTACATATGATACTTGCCCACGTTTAAATATTTCAGAAATAGCAGTAGTAGTAATAATATAACCAGTAATAGCGAATATCCTTTAGCACTTACTTTCCATTGCCAGGCTCTAAGTGCTTCACCGAAATCCCTATTTTATGGGTATTACTTCTGTCTCCACTTCACAGAGGAAAAAACTGAGGCTCAGAGGTTAAGTCACTTGCTGATGGCCCCTCTGTTGGTAATCAGGATTTACTCCCAGGGAGTCTGTCCCCAGTGCCACATTTTTTTTTTTAAGATTTTATTTATTTATTTTTAAAGATTTTATTTATTCATTTGACAGACAGAGATCACAAGTAGGCAGAGAGGCAGAGAGAGACAGAGGAGAAAGCAGGCTGTCCGCAGAGCAGAGCAGAGAGCCCAAAGAGAAGCAGAGAGCCCACGACCCTGGGATCATGACCTGAGCCGAAGGCAGCGGCTTTAACCCACTGAGCCACCCAGGCGCCCCTTTATTTATTTATTTTGACAGAGATCACAAGTAGGCATAGAAGCAGGCAGAGTGGGAAAGAGGAGGAAACAGGCTCGCTGCAGAGCAGAAAGTCCGATGCGGGGCTTGATCCCAGGACCCTGAGATCATGACCTGAGCTGAAGGCAGAGGCTTTAACCCACTGAGCCACCCAGGTACCCCACGCAATACCACATTGCCCTATGGCTTCTCCAAGATGGTGCTAAATGTTGGGTAGGCTCACCTGAGCTATTGCTTCTGGTATGTTTCTTCCTCCACTTCAAGAACACTTTCCTTGGAACCATTCAAGCCCGCTGTGGCCCACTGAGGTGAAGGACTTGTGCCAGGATCAGGGTAAAGAGCAGAGGAGTGCTACATGGAGGCCAGCTGGGAGGTGGCATTGGCGACCAGGGGCGGTGCCCCAGGAGGGAGCAGGAGGGGCTCCTGGGCATGCAGTGTCTTGTTAAGACTCAAGCTACAGCTCTTATCCCAGACCTGCTCTTGCCCTGCCCTGGCCTCCAGAACTTCATCCCTGATTAGTGCAGGAAATGGAGCCTTGAGGCTGGGAACAGCTCCTTACCATTAACGTGCGACTTTTCTAATGAGCTTTTGGGTTTCTACTGAATGCCTGTCGGTCGCGTGCCAATTTCTATGACACTCCCTATTGGCCCGTTCATGCCACCAGGGCCTGAATTAGGTGCCACCCTAATTTGTCCTGGTCACTGGCCTTTTAGCATCATTAGGTTCAGCAGAGGGAAGGCTGTGTTTATGGCTTGGCATGAAGGAAGAACATGCAGATCTCTGTTGCCAGGCTACAAATGACTCTTTTCCCCCCCTTACAAGAGAGCAATAATGATTAAAAAATACTCAGTTGCTTGGCAGGCTTCTGGATGGCTTAGCTGTGAATATTCCAGGGTCAGGAGAAATCTTGCCTTTCACAGACCCTGCTGCTTCTCCAAGTTCTTTGGTTTTGGACCTTTACTTTATGCATCTTTTGAAAAAAGAGAAGATGGCGACCTCTGATCAATGGAAAAGTCAGCATCCTTTTCCCAGGGAGACACAACTCCTTGCTATTTGATTCCTCTAGCTGAATGGAGTAGGGCAGAGTTCCCAATAGAATTGAGGTAGTAGTATTCCAAGGGGCAGATCTAAAGTCATGTGGAGGAGTGTAAGGGTGAGTTCAAGAAGACAGAGTGTCATAAATGCAAGACAATGCCAACTGCCCAATAAGTGGGGGGCTGGGAAGTGGGAGGGAAAGACTTCATGCTGGAAGCTGGGAAGCCAGCTAGGAAACCTGCCACTATCCTGATGGTCACCTCCTCCCTGGAGCCAGGTGTGGTCATCTAGTGCAAAAACCCAGAGTCTGAGTGCCCATCAGTTTGGTTCTGTGGAAGAGAGAAAGCTGGCTCGCTTACATTTGCAAACATGAGCTGGAGAGCTCCTGGCCATGATGCCAGAAGGGTACCAGTCCCCATGGGGAGGGCAGCTCTACGTGTCCTGGGTTTCTGAATTTTTCTATAATTCTATTATTTTTGGTAAAAATAACACCCTCAATGTGAGTCACTTTGCATTTGTGTTTGTAAGACTTTTCCCACAAATATATTCACAATTTAAAAATAGCCCTCGCCAGACTCCATCCAGCTTTTGCAAGTGTTGCTTTGGTTTGAGTGGTGGGGACAGATCCTACCATTCATTGAAAGCCCGCCTTCACAAAGTATTCCATTCCACAAAAACCCTTGGGTTGGGTAATCATTGTTTCCCCCCTTTAATAAACGATAACACCAAGCTCAAAGCCTTTGCTACTTGCCCAGGTCATGTGGCTAATAAATGGTAGGAATGATGTCAAGGAGACTCCGACATTTAGCCTTGAAGGGAAAAATACAGTGTCCTTTCCATGGGCTTCCCCAATCCGTGGGGACAAGAACAATCATCCCCTTAGCCTTTCATTCTCTCTCTTTCCCGTGCAGCCACTATCTTCTTGCAAAGTCTGTGTCCCGGCACAAAGAGACTTGCCTCTGCTTTTTGAAGAGTTTACCTGCTCTGGAGTCATAATTCCAGATAAATCCATTCAAGCAGATTTCTCTCTCTGAGAAATTCTCACTACAGAGTAGCCTGATTAATCAGGAAGGATTTAGCAGCAAATGCCATCAGATGTCCCACCATCGCCTTTCAGCAGGGGAGAGCCTTTGCTCTTCTTGGCATCATCTGTGATCAGGACTACCTGTGAGGACACAGAAGGGAGGCAGTTAATCAGCACCACCATTTTATCCTGTATAAAATGTCTCCCATCAGGTTGCAGACCCACCGGTTCCACTAAGACCACAATCACACCCATCGTGAAGGCTTTGGAGTCAGCACAAACCAGCTCGCCATGTGTTGTTGTTGAGAACACCATGCACATCTCTCATGCCAGTCACCTGTGAGTTGATTGAAGTGGTCATTGACTGGTTAATTCGCTTTCAGCCTTGGAGAGCTCGTGTAAATCGACAGTCTTAGACATTAATTAAAAATGCGTATCGTCTCAGTCTCCTGACACTGGGTCTTATGAAAGGAAGGTTTAGCCAGACAGGTAGAACCGTTGGGCACTGTTGATTCTTTGTTGGAATGCATTTTCAAAGAGATAAGTTGGCCTGGATATTAAAGTTGAGTTTCCCTTGAGTCAAGGGTTTATTCACTCATCCTTTGAACAAATATTTAGTGAGTACCATGCAGTGTACTAGAACATTGCTAGACGATGGGGATGCAGCAATGAAGATGTAGCTCTCACTCCCGTGGAGCTGACATTCGAGCTCCATTCGAGGGTAGAGTCTGGCTACCTCACCTTCAGGATAAAAGCCAGGGCTTGAGAGCAGTTGGTTGATCTTCCCCACAGAAGAACAGATCTCAGCACCCATGATTTGAGCTTATTACATTTCAAAATTCAGCCTTGTAAATTGGTGTCTCTCAGTGGTAAAGAAACAAAAGCAAAATCAAAAACAGGTCACTCTGAAAAGAAATAGATGACCATAAGGGGCAGGGCCCAGGTGGAGTTCCTGGAATAGTCCTGGAGTTGAGGGCAGTGCAGTAGGATGGGGCAGGTGCAGCAAACTTGAAGTGAGGTCCAGGAAGGTCAAATACCCTCTTGCCTGGTGGTATGAGCCTAGACTGGTCAATGTCACCTTCTGAGTCTGAGTTTTCTCAACCATACATTTGGAATGATGCTTTTTCCCTCATAAATTGTCATGGGAACTCAGTAAGGCACTTTATCAAAATCCTTTGGTATGCTCCTTTACCTTCTCCTTTTATAGTCTGTCTGTGGCTGAGTACTTTTCACTCTGTTGTCCGTGTTAACAGCTTACATGCAAACTTCCATCTCCTTCTTTCAAAAGAGCATGGAAGACTCTGGAGAGAAGCTCCTTCCTTCATCTCAAATGACAATTTATATTCCTCCTGTCTGGGTCATTGGAGAGTGAAAGGGGAACTGTTAATAGTCACACATGAAAAACAGGCATAAGCCAGGATTGTCTGAGCCAACAGAGTCATATGTCCACCTTCCACTACTGATTGTCAGCTCTAGGGGTTGGTATAGGAGATAGGAAAGTTGCTTCTTCACAGAATTCTAGCCTTATGGCACAGCTAGGTGAGATGAACTGATAACTCTCTGGTGGGCAGAATTTTATGATAACCACTGCCCCACTTCTGTGCACAGACCCTGTGTCATCTTATTTTGAGTGTGGGTGGGACCTCTGAATATACGGGGATAGTACTGTCATGGTTAATCTATATTTGGAAAGGTGAAAATGTTCTGGAGATGTAGTTCAAGTCCCAAATCAGGGATTTGGGGTTTGGGTTAATCAAAGAGGAGATAATCTTGGGTGGGTTTGACTTAATCAGGTGAAAGGGTTTACTAGAAAGATGTAGTCTTCCTGAAGAAGTGAGCCAGAAGAAGAAAGAAATAAGCTGTATTATGGCAGGAACCTACTGGAAGCTTCTAGCTTCTGGCCAATGACCAACTAGAAAATGGCAACATCATTTCCACAGAGTTGCAAGGAAAATCCTCCCAAGAACCCGAGGGAGCAAATCCTTCCCCAGTTGAGCCTCCAGATGAGAACACAGCCTGGATGACATCTTGATTCCAGTCCATGAGATCCTGAGTGGAGAACCCAGTTAAGTTGTGTATAGGCACTTGACTTATAGAAAGTGTCTGATGAAAATGGACATTGTTCTTAAGTCACTGAGTTTCTGTTAGTTTGAAAACACAGCCGGAGGAAACTAACACCAACTCCAAACTCACATTGCCACATTCATCATCTGCTCTTGTGCTCACTTGAGCCCACCCACCCAAGATACATCACTCTTGCTTTTCCAAGTCCCTGATTCTCCAGATCCTGCACCAGGCTTTGTTTCTCTAGGCCACACTTATCCTCCCTACTTGAGGTTCCTGGTACTTCTTTGTCGACATGCTGACTCTGTGTCAGTGCCCACATGTCTGTGCATATTCCTTGGTTTAGCCAACTCTTACTGAATGCTTCCATGTGTCCTACACTGTGTAAAGGCTGAACCCAATGCCTATAAGAAAAGCACAAATGACTCTTCTACAGTTGAGGAGAGGAAGACTGACAGCAAAGTGGCTCATCCAGAGTCAGTTAGACACTGAGTAGTGGAACCAGAATTTGAACCAGAACCTTCTTTCTCCAAAATCTGCTCTCCTTCTACCATGCCTGCTGACCCATTCAACTTCTGGGATTCCCCAGATCCCAAAGGCCTGAATTGCTAGGTGAATCCTTGACACTTTAAAACATACTTCCAGAGAGTTCATCCCAGGTGATCCTCCCAGAAACCGTGTAAAGCATTTTTACCTGCAATTTACAGATGAGAACACTGAGACACCAAGAACATTTGTTCATTCATTTACTCATTCTACATCATTTACTGAATGTCTAAAAGGTGGCTTATAGTATTAGACCCTGGGATATGGAGCAGAAATGACTCTGTTCTCAGGGTGCTGACAGTCCAGACGTGTAGGAAGATATGTGTAGCAGACCCTTGTCCCAGTTCGGGATGGAATCTTCAGTGCTGGTCTAAGTCAAAGCTCAAAGAGAGAAGCTTGACCCTGGCATGAAACGGGGGTCGGAATCGGAGGGCTTCTGGGAGGAAGTGGAGGGCAGCCTAAGGTACTCAGATTTACCCTTGCAGCAACCAGGGGTGGGAAGCAGGTGGTCTCATCTAGGGTGTCTCATCTCTAGGGTGTGCAGGCAGACATAGCCTGTAGTGTGGACAGAACTCCAACTGCACTCCACCGCCTCCCAAGGTAGACTGAGGCTGCTGGTGGGAGGGACACTCACAGATGTGTCTCTGCATCTCCCAAAGTTTAATTCCTCAGGGTGTCTCTGGGACCCCACTTAGCCCCTAATGGAGGCAAAAACAAATACATACAACCTTCAGATAAATACACTCACACACACACACATTTGTGGCCCAAACACACACAAACTATATGTATGTATGTTTCCTCCATACATATATACACATACCCCTCCTTACACACATACACACACAGGCACATACATATGCTATGCACACATATGTACATATACAACTTTATTCATACATATATATATTCACATGGACACAACATACATGGTTGTGTTGCATGCTTACACACACACACACACCCACGCACGCACGGACACACACTCATGTTCTCAGGAAACCAAACAGCAGACCCTAGCTCAGCAGAGCCAATGAGGTGCCCGGAGGATTGGTTTTTATTATGCAGAACAGAAAGGCAGGTGACCGGCTGTCAGATGCAGTCTCGTCCCCAGTCGCCTATTGAGAACCAAACAGACAGCACTGTGGTTTCCAGGCAAATTCCAGCTGCTTCCCTGGCGCCCAGGGTACATAAACCCAAGAAGCCAAATGATGATTTTCCCCTTCAGAAGAATAACATTGCCTGGCCCTCCCTCCCTGGGTGAGAAGGGTTTCTGTAGCCCTCAGTCCCCGAGTAGGCCAGGCAATCCCGTCAGGATGAAGGGCTGGCCAAGGAGCCAGGCAGCTCCATCAATTTCTCCTGTAAAGCCCAGAAGAAATTTGGTCAAAGAAAATCCCTTCCCTCTTTGCTAATAAAACTTATCAGTGCAGGGCAGGAGGCTGGGAGGAGAGGGACCGCAGACAGTCGCCTTGCTAAATTACTTGGAGAAATGGCCCCGATCAGCCATCCAGGGGGAAGAGAGGCAAGAAGCAATATAACATTTATTGAGCCTGATTTTTTTCACCTAGCTACTCCCGACCAGTTTTTTCAGTGGCTCTGTGAGATTGTATTAGCTCCATTCCCTAGATGAGGAAACTGAGGCTCATTGTGTATCAGAAAGAACATGGGGTTTGGAAAAACCCCAGCATGAGTCTGAGCCCTGCCCTGCTCCCTTGTCTGCTGCATGGCTCAGATTGGTGGCTTTGCCTCCTTGCGTTGCAATCATCCTGCTAGCATCCTCCACCTGGGTGGGCTGATTCAAGATCAAGTGCACCATGTGGGCAAAACGCTCAGAACAAGCACTCAGGACATGTTCATTCCATGTCCTTGTTCTTTCTGGCTCCCGTCTCTCCACTGAGCCTCCATGTATTTTTCCGTGGTCCTCCTCTAGAATGATGGGTGAGCCCCCCTTGGCCCTGGGACCTAGGTCTCCTGTGAGTTTAACAAGCAGGCACTGGGCTGGCACCCAACACCTCACCCTTCTCACTGGAGCATGGGGAGGAATCTGGGGGAAAGAGAGCCCCAGACCCGTACAACAAACAAGGGAAGTCAGAGAAGTGAGTCATTCTTCCCCAAAATGCAGAAAGGACTCTCAAGTTCTTGATGAGGAGGACCTCGGACCCTTTGGTGTCTTTGGATTGGCTGCATTTGCTCTCAGCTACATGAGCCAGGGGCCCTCGTATTAGCGTGCACTCTAGGGGCTTCCTGTGAAAGCCTTCATCTGTAAAACCCAGAATCTGCCCAACAACTGGGAAAGAATATGGCCTCTGAGGCTGTGAAACGTGGAAGCCCCAAGTAGGCAAACCAGTCTGGAATGGTGTGGTTTTAAGGAAGCAATGGACGAAAACGCAAAAGGAAACGTGGGCTAAGGAACAGGGGAAATCCCCTGTAGGAAGATCTATTGGGCTGTGAAATAGTATTCCACAGGAAGTGGGGGAGGGGTGCCCGGAGGTATTTAAAGCCTTGCTGGCCTAAGTAATAGAAGCCGCATGGTGAATGGAGTGGCCAAGAATGGCCTCAGGGGAGCAGCCGCCTTTCCTTTATAGGTCCTCTCTATATGGATGTGATTTCGAAGCCTGTCTTAGTGTTCCACGGAGCTGCACTGTTCTTGCCAGGCAAAGATGGTGTTCATTCACGGCTCAGAAGAGCCCGCAGGATTTGCAGTGGGCACAGCCATCATTTTGTCAACAGGGTGAGAACCCCCAATAAGCAGATCTACGGAGTCAACACAATCCCTATCAAAATCCCAACTGCCTCTTCTGTAGAAATTGACAAGCCCATCCTAAAATTCACGTGGAATCTCAAGGAACTCAAAAGAGTCTAAATGATCTTTAGGAAGAAAAGCAACGTCGGAGAACCCTCACTTCCCAATTTCAAAAAACTTAACTACGAAACTCCAGTAATTGAGACAGGTGGTCCTTGCATAAGGGCAGAAAAAAGATCAATGGATGGGGCGCCTGGGTGGCTCAGTGGGTTAAGCCTCTGCCTTTGGCTCAGGTCATGATCTCAGGGTCCTGGGATCAAGCCCCAAATCGGGCTCTCTGCTCAGTGGAGGGCCTGCTTCCTCCTCTCTCTGCCTGCCTCTCTGCCTACTTGTGATCTCTGTCTGTCAAATAAATAAAATCTTAAAAAAAAAAAAATCAGTGGGGTAGAACTAAGAGTCCATAAATAAAATTCTCACATTTATGGCCAACTGATTTTTGACAAGTGTGTCAAGGCAATTCAATGGGGAAAGAATAGCTGTGTTAACAAATGATTCTAGAATGACTGGCATCCACATGCAAAGGAATGAAGAGGGATTCTTACGTCACAGCACATGCAAATGGGTTTATAGATCTAAATGTTAGATCGGAAGCTGTAAAACTCTTAGAAGAAAACATATGAGTAAATCTGCATGACCCAGGGTTAGACAGAAGCAACAACAAAAAATAGATAATTAGGACTTTCTCAAAATTCCAAACTTCTGTGTTGCCAATATCATAAGAAAGTAAGAAGACAAACTATAAAATGGGGGGGGGGAATTTTTGCAAATCATGTATTTGATAAAGGACTAGTTCCAGAATATATAAAGAACTCACAAGTAAATAACAAAAAGAAAACTCATTTTAAAAAATGGGCAAAGCGTGGGGTGCCTGAGTGGCTCAGTCAGTAAAGTGTGGGTCCTGGGTTCAAAGCCCATGTTGGGCTCCCTGCTCAGTGGGAAGCCTGCGTCCCCCCTCTTCCTCTGTCTCCTGGTTCGTGTTCTTGCTTTCTTGCTCTATCTCAAATAAATAAAATCTTTAAAAAAAAAAATGGGCAAAGAATATCAACAGATATTTCTTCAAAGGAGATATAAGCACATGAAAAAATGATCAACATGGTTAGTCGTTAGGAAATATATGAAAACCACAATGAGATACTTCTTCACACCTGCGAGCATGACGCAAATTAAAAAGACATAACAATTGTTCTCAATGGTGTGGACAAGCTGGAAGCTTCATCATTGCTGGCGGGGATGTGAAACGGTATGGCAGCCACTTTGGAAACATTTTGGCAGTTCCTCAAGGTGTTAAACATGGAGTTACCAGCAGCTCTACTTTCAGTATATACCCAAGAGAAGTGAAAACATATTGTACATTGATGTGCATATCAGCAATATTCATCATGGCCCAAACATGGAAAAACCCAAATGTCTACCAACTTACGACTGAATAAACAAAATGTGATATAACCACACAATGGGACATTATTCACCTTTAAAAAGTAATGATGAGCCTTGAAAACACATGTTAAGCGAAAGAAGCCGGACATAAAGGACCACATGTTGTTTGATTCCATTTATTGTAAATGTCCAGAATGGGAAAATTTATTGAGACAAAAAATATGTTGGTGTTTGCCAGAGGCTGGGGTCATGGGGGAAGTGGGAGTGGTTAATGGGCTTGTGTAGTTTCTCTAAGATTAGATGATGGTGATGGTTGTAGAAGTCTGTGAACACACTAAGACCAACATATGTCACATATTAAAAGGGTGTATTTTGGGGTACCTGGGTGGCTCAGTTGGTTAAGCGTTTGCCTTTGCGTTGGGTCATGATCCCGGGGTTATGGGGTCGAGTCCTGCCTAGGGCTCTCTGCTCAGCGGGAAGTCTGCTTCTCCCTCTGCCTCCACCCGCCCCCCCACTCATGCTCTCACTCTGTCTCTCAAATAAATAAATAAAAGCTTAAAAAAAAAGGTACATTTTTGGGTACATGAATTATCTTAATTAAGTTGTTAATTAATAAAAAATTAAAAATAACACAGCATGTGCAATTTTTCTCTCTGTAAATATTACTATGCATAAACGATTTCTTCCTGTATGCGTAATTTTGTATTTTGCTCACTGTCCATTAGGTTTTAAAGTTTTTTCTATCTTATTAATAACCCATCTTTAATACTATTTTTCAGAGTTGCCTTATATTCGGTCATATGGTCATCACCATAACTTATCTCTCTATTATTATGTTGTTCAGTGTTTGAATTCTTTCCCCAGGTTTTAGTATTATCAATAACATCTTTGTTGCACATTTCTGTGCATAAACTTGTATCTGTAGTTTTGGGATTTTCTCCTCCTTTCAGGATAAATTTCTAAAATTGCTATTACTGGGTGAAAGCGCTCAGCATTAAGATCTTGCTATTTGTGGGCCCTTCTCATGATCAAGGGTATCTTATACCCTTTTTGAGATATTTGATGCAGATACACTTAGTTTTCTGAAATAAGGAGTCATGTGCAACAGAATAACTTCTTTGTACGAGGGAGTTGGACTCACCCAGGGTCACGTCTCAGCTCTGCCACTTAACACTGAGTGATCTTGACCAAATGACATAAAACCATGAACGCTCGATCCTCTCTGTTATAAAAATGGGCACAATAACACCTAGCTATTGTAAATAAGATAACACACATCACGTGGCCAGTGTCCCCATCTCAAAAGGAGGAACTTGTTTCCTATCCGCTTTTCTTTTTTCTTCTTTTCCCAGCCCCCAACTCTGCTATAAAAATGCACCTTCAGATCCTGAGTCCCAGCTATGTCTGAGCCCTGGGATGTGCCATATCACTTCCCTGGCAGCAAGCCTAGGTGATGCCTTGGTGTGATCAATGGGATGGCCTTGGACCTGGGGCTCAGGATTTGGGTCTGGGTCCACTATTCATTCATCTGTGATCTCAGGCATACAGAAAGTACAGTGAATGTACCAAGGTTCGGTGTCCCCTCTGCAGTCTCTATAAACAGAAATCAAGTTTATCGTGATAATGGTCTTCAAATACAGCAGGGCTTGCCCGGGTGCACTAAGCTCGATTCATTTTCTGCTGCTAGATTACGGGCCCATAGACCGGCTGGGTAAGCACTGCATCACTACATACTATAGTAATTACTAATTACATGTTTCTGCCTTCTGTAGCTTATTAGTAAATTGCATGTAGAGAGATCTAAAAGTAATTGCCTTTCTCCCGTAACTTCAGCAGCCTGCAGAAATCACAAAGAATTACCTTATTTACTTCCTAAGTGATTCCCAGTGGCCGTTTATCAAACACACAGAAGAAAGAAAATCATACAATCACCAAATATTCTTCTGCTTACAAATGATATGTGAGGGTCACGAGAAATCTTGAGTCAAAAAGGCTGTTAAGCAGCTACCGACTAACTGTATGTAAATATCCCCCTGTGGGTAATAGCTTAATTTTGATCATTGTTCAAAAGAGCAGGCATTTTAAATTATTAATAGGTGTCAGCTACAAAAGAATGTTTAACTGGAAACTTACAAGAAGGGAGCCTGATCTGTGCAAATGACGCTGTGTCTTTAAGGACCCTGGTGTGTGGGAAAGAAAGGAGTCTGGAAAGAAAAGACTAAGAGGCACAATGGGCAAAAAGTCAGCCCTGTTTTCCCCTCGGACTCGGGTTTTGTGGCTTGTGGCTGTGGTATTACTTTGCCACATGGATACTGGACTGGACTCTGTTCATTCCTAATTAAGTTTGGGTTCCCACTCTTTTCAAGGGAAGTTGCTTCTGATCAAGCAGAAAGCTTGAAGCTTCAGGGAGCACCAGGCTATCATACAAGCTTATACATTTGCTGCAATGAAAACTTTTTCACGTCCCAATGCATAGCACGGACACCTTTCATTGTGAAGAGCGCCGGCATACGGTTCTGCTCAAATCAACTAAAGATCTCATTTCATCTGATTCATTTGATAGAAACATCAGGATCACTGATGCGTGGATTGGCCTCTGTGATCTCTTCTCTAAAAACACACAGAGGATCATGATATTGTTGAGTTAACAGGAAAGCAGAAATGGCCAGTTGTTCTAGTTTCCTTTTCTTGGCTCTTATGGTAGCACTAACTTCTGGCATTTTTGGGTAACCCAAAAGTATTCAAGATCGCAGAACCAGGACAAGGCAGGGTGGGAAGGATTATGGAAAGGCTCAGGTGGGTGTACGACTATGATCCTCCATGGTAAGAAATACCTTCCTGGTATTTCTTCCCTCTGCATCCTTCCCTCCCTCTCCATACCTGTAGGATGAAGAGTTAATACAACAGAGTAAGAGTATTCGGAATGCATTGAATTTATCTACTGTGCTATCATTTACAGACACTGCTGTCAGACAGCACCTTTGATCCTCCCCCAAACTGCTACCAAATGATGTAGGGCAGAAATCAGAAGAAAACTGGCAATCAGATGCAAACTACTACTCAAGACTATGCAGCCTGTCAATGGCAGGGCCAGGGCTCAGATGTAGTAAACAAACCCCCACAGTGATCTTAACTGGGACCTGGACCTCGTTCACATCAGAGAAGGGGGTATCTTGGGCTGGCTGCCTTAATTACCCTGGGCCTGAGACAGAGCCTGGGGCAGTCTCATTAGATGCAGAAGGCTGAGCCCTCACTATCCTGTGGGTCCTTTCCCCTGGGAAGGATTCTCCCAGCTGTCCTCCTGTCCCCTCTGCTGCCATAAATCCACTCATCCTGTGACTGTCTGACTCCTCTGACCACCCAAGCCTCCTCCATCGTCCACAGAGCATGATTGATGGGCCCTTGAGTCCAGACCGAATTGTAAGCATCACACCACTCAAAGCTCACTGTGGTCGTTTTGTGGGTCAGTGAGACTCCCTTAAAGAGACCGAAAGCCCCCCAGAGAAAGAGGGAGACCACCAACTTCGCCTCACCTCCCACTCTGGGCCAGGCACTGGGCTAGGCTCAAGGAGCAGCAGGGTCCTGCTGCAGACAGGTCAGCAACTAAGTATCATGCACTGGGATGAAGCTAAAAGGTGTGTAAGAACAAGAGATGGAGGTGACCTCAGAGCTGAGCCACCACTCAAGGGACCAGGATGGCTTCTGGACTAAGAACGCCCGAATCACATTTGGGATATGAAGAAGAACTTCCCTCAAAGGCAGATCAGTGGAAAGGATGCTTCTGTAGACCCGTGTCTTCATTTCTGGTGAACTGCTGCCTTCTCCTCCCCAGTACACACAGAGATTGTCTAGAACAAGTTTGGGCTCCACATGATGATTTCTTAGTGAATTTGGGTCCAACTGACTGTGCCAGGCAGCTTCAATAACCTTAAGCCAAGTTATAGGAGCCCCTCATCCTCCGGGGCTGGATTCCTTCCTAAAACGAGATCACTGGAAACCAAAATTGACCAAGCTGGTGTACCCGTTTGGTTGCAATATTTGAATGATTGTTATAAAATAATATTAGGGACTGACATTTGTAGAGCCTTGCTATGTGGCAAGCAGGTACTTGGTGCCTAAACTCAGAGTCTCCTAATAAAAATCATTTTGATGTTATCAATACTCCCCTTTTCCAGATGAGGACAGTGAG
The DNA here is from genome assembly GCA_003697995.1 of Taxidea taxus jeffersonii. NCBI lineage: Eukaryota > Metazoa > Chordata > Mammalia > Carnivora > Mustelidae > Taxidea > Taxidea taxus. The sequence goes on along the minus strand of RCUC01138733.1, from coordinate 10,510 downwards.
GCATAGCAAGCCTGGGTCATACAACTGGTAACTGGACAGAGCCAGGAGCAGGTGTTGTTGTTTTGTGTTTTTTTTAAATGCAATTACTGTATTTTTTTTAAGATTTTATTTTATTTATTTGACAGACAGAGATCACAAGTAGGCAGAGAGGCAGACAGAGAGAGAGGAGGAAACAGGCACCCCGCTGAGCAGAGAGCCTGATGTGGGGCTCGAGCCCAGGACCCTGAGATCATGACCTGGGCCGAAGGCAGAGGCTTTAACCCACTGAGCCACCCAGGCGCCCCCAGGATCAGGTGTTCTATCTGACATTCACATTGCAGTTCTCGCCTTTGTCCTTCCTGGTACGGTATTGATAAGCCGTGTTCAACCAGAAGGCTACTCTTTAGCCATTGTTTATATAGGGATTTTGTGCTCCGTGGGTGAGGGGTACACAGATGATAGACGTTCTTTCTGTCCAGGCAACTTCATTCATTCTACCAATCTCCAGTATGGAGCAGCCCAGTCCTGGGCATGGGGTCACCAGGAGAGGAGACTGGTGTCTGGCCTCCAGAAATAGTGTAGGGCAGGGCAGGGAGACCTGTGTGGTGCTTCTGTGGGTGTTTGTGTATTTAAAAGCTTCCCAGGAGAGAGAAGGGGAGTTGGGGTGGGCCTCTTAGGAGAGATTTGCCATGGAGAATGAGTGGAGGGAGAAGGTGGGCAAGAGCTCTGGAAGCAGCATAAGTCCATGAAAGATTGTGGTTCCTCACCACTAGGGAGAAAGCTCATGCCAGGGAGTGGGACTTGGGTTGGAAGACAGGCTGTGGTCAAGAAAGCCCTAATGGGGAGGGCTGGGTTTTTATTTTAAAGATTTTATTTATTTATTTGACAGACAGAGATCACAAGCGGGGGCAGGCGGGGGAGTAAGCAGGCTCCCCACTGAGCGGGGAGCCTGATGTGGGGCTCTTTCTGGGGACCCTGAGATCATGACCCCAGCCGAAGGCAGAGGCCTTATCCCACTTTTCATCCCAGGCGCACCCGGGTTTTATTTTATAAACGTGAGAGGACTTTCCCTGAGCGTTTTCTTCAGTCAAGACATACCAACACCGTGCGATTCTGGCTTTTCTCTCTGTTGTCTGTGTTTTTCTTCACCCCTCGCCCCCCCACACCCTGGAGTGAAGTTTCTCACACTTTAGCCTGCATTCTGTATTGGAGTGACCCTTCTAGAACACAGTTCTTAAAACATGGTGCCTGCCCTGGCCAGCAATCTGAGCTTTAAGGAGCCCTGGAGGTGCTACTGAGAACGGAGAAGATTGAGACCCCCTGGCCCAGATCAATCAGCTTTTGTCTCAAACGTCGTCTTCCCTGACGCATGGGGACCTCAGCCAAATCAGGTTTTATTTACAAGGGACAAAGGAAGAAGAGGTCTTATGAGGAACATTCCCAAGCTTTATTTGTTTGACATCCCGGCATTTATTCCCCTTGCTTTCGATAGTAAGGAACCCAAACATTCTTCTAGACACGAGCCTGCTCTCAGATCCAGGGTCAGGTGTTCTGCTGGCTCTAACCCCACCTCCAGGCGTGGCTCTCCCTGGCCAATCAGAGCGCAGCATCGTCTTGCGATGGTGATTGGTCAGGGTGGGCATGTGAACAAAGCCAAGGCTCCAATCACTGCTAACCCCGCCCTTTAATTACATGATCCAGAGATGACTTCTGTTTTTGTGCTCCGTTGTCAGTAAAGAGAGAGCATGGACCTTCTGGGAGGCCAAAGATGTCCTCTGAGAATAAAGTCAAGGAGAAGTGAGAGACAGAGACAGTGACTGGGTGCTAATGATGCTGCCTGCACCCCTGAACATGACAGTTCCTGAAGCGTGGCCTGTCCCCAGACTTTTCAACTTCGTGAGCTGATACATTTCCCTGTTTTGCTTTAGCTGGTTTGCATTTGGTTCTCAGCCACTGGAGGTAAAATTGTCTTAATACTTTATGATCCTATGGGCCATAGACCGAAGTAGCCTGAGATCTGGGGGAAATGAGCTTTTCAATTCATACGTGGAGCAAGAAGGGTGAGGAAGAACTTAAGTTCCCCAGGTCCAGACAAATAATGCAGCTGTGGTGATGGGAAGGACCTTTATCGTTCCGGTTCAAGAGGATATGCTCTGGCCTGAAAGGGAGAGTTCAGCGGTCTGGCAGAGAAAGGGAACCCACCTGATGGTTTTCAATTATTTTAAGACCTCTGGCTACTGGACACAAAGAATACCTGAACATGGGATCCCTCATCCTTGGTCAGAGACATGGAAGGAGCTGTCAGGTAAGGGAGAAGTGAAGGCATAGAAGGTCTTGATGCAGTGCAGGCCTGTGATTTCCCCCACTTTGGGCCCTGAATGCTAGTACCAGACAGAGAGGAGGCCCTGAAAATGTTGGAAACACAAATGAAGAGGAGCTTTGCCTTCTCAGAACTAACATGAAGAAAACACCTAAAGGCCCATGACGGACATTGTTCCTAAACAATAACTTAGCCATGAAAGAGATGATTTTCCATGGAAGATGGTCCAGGAACTTATGTTGGTTCCTAACAATCAGCCTGTCCATTTAAAAATGAGTCTGAGTCGAGCAATCTGATTACTTTTCCTTCTGTCTCTCCCCTTCCCTGCCTTCCCACCATCCTTCTGTCCTTTTTTGGGGGTATTTGTAATTATTAGGTAGATCAGGAAAACGCAGTTGGGCACAGGTTATAATGAAGTTTTTATGATACCCTTTTGGGTAACATGAAGAACTCTAGTGAGGGTAAAAATACGGTGAGGAAGGTGGGCTTGTAACCACTTCAAGAACCAGGCCCAGAGCTTGCTGATTAATTCATTCCTGTTCAGCTTGTCACTTCTGGTGCTCTCCAGGGGCCAGAGATAAGGCTTTGTCCTTGGCTCTCTCCTGTTAAAACAAATTTTGTGAATACTTGAATGAAGGCATAGAAAGCTCCTTATCAAATCTGTGGATGCCACTGAACCAGGAGGGGATGACAAATGAGGTAGTGGGGAGAATTCCAATCCCAGAGCTCTCAGTGGGTCATGGTGATGCAAAAAAACTCACAAGGCAAAACACATAAAGGGGAGAGGAAATTTCTGCACTGGTGCTCGGGAGCCTCTACCGTGTCAGCTGAGAGTGAGACAGCCCTGGCTGGGAGGCAGCCTGAGAGAAAAGAGAAGTTTGGTCATTAGCCGCTCAATAGGCATCAGCACCATGTCCTAGCTCTCACTGGCAAGAAGCAACTTGGGATTGCATTAAGAGAGGTAGAGAGTGTAGGACAAAGAAGGTCAAAGTCTCCGATTCAAGGCTTTCCTAGTCCCGTCTTGTGTTCAATTCTCAGCCTCAAGATTTAGGAGAACAACTGACAATCTTGAATGTGATCAAACATCATCACAATAATGCAAGGAAGTACAGATGTTCAGCCTGAAAAAAGCATTCAGAAGGTGTATGTTCCCTATTTTCAACTCATTGAGGAACTGGCCACTGAAAGGGACTAGACACAATGTCTTCTGCCCAAGGTCTGGAATTAGCACCAAGAAGTAGAGGATCCCCATGTATTGGGTCCTTCCATGTTTTGAGTAGAAGAACAATGGCATGGCTGTTCAAAAGTTGAAGCTACTCTATGGCCAGCAAGCGAGTTCTGCAGCACAAGAGGCCTCTGAGCAGATGCCGGACACCAGCTTCATGGGGATTTTGTTGAGGAGGCTCCAGCATTAGCTAAGCCACAGGAAGTGGTGGTTCTACCAAGACCTCCTCCACCTCCTCCATCTGGGTCTCAGACAATAGCCACATGGGCCCACGGTGGGAGGATGAGGAAGAGCAATGGGGAAGGGAACAGCCACAGTGTCCCATGCGCCACAAAGTGGAGGAGGAAGCAGAATGAGACTGGTCCACTGGTTTGGGGTCCCGGTGGTCATGGATGACCTTTGAGAGAACAACAGGGTGCTATTCTTTATATTCTGAGAGGTGCTATTCTAATTATCTGTCTAGCCTCCCCAATGATACAGAAAACCACTTCTGAAATTAAGCCTCCACTGAGAGCACACGTTAATAACACACCAAAGGGCACATAAATGACACCTGCGAGTCACAGCCCATGGCAGATGAATATACTGAAGAATGTCACATTTCACCAATATCAAGGGCACTCCATACTGAAGCCACCACCGGTGGCTTGGAAAGCTGCGTTGGATCACTATGGACACACACAGCACACGAGGTGAATAAAGCCTGGAAAATGTCCTGGTCTGCAGCCGTATCATTGTAGTGTAGGATTCAAAGCGTGGGTACTGGAGTCAAGCCTCCCTGAGTTTTAATCCTGGTCCTACCATTCACCAGCTGTGAAACCTGAAGTGAGTTACCTGACCTACCGGAACCCCGGTTTCTGGACCTGTAAACTAAGGAACCCAGGTGGCGTTCTTAGTTGAGACGAGACAAGCAAAATGCTTTGCAAGGAATGAGCACCGGCGCAGACCAAGCTGTCTCCTGGCTCTCGTGCATGTGGGTTCATGGGTCTGGCCAGGGGTTAATGTCAGATCTCAGTCACTGCTATCGCCCGCTAGTCGCGCGCCCCTCACATACTTAGTTCAAGTGGGCATTTCCAGTTATTTTTAAACTGAAATGTGATTGCTGCTTTGACATCATGATTACAGCACTCGTGGTTGACTGGGTGAACCCCTCCCACCTAAAGTGAGGGGACTGTCATCTGTTTTGATTCATGCTCCTAGTCTGAGAGAATGACTAATAATCAATGTCTCACGTTCAGCGAGTCGATCACGGACTGTGTCTGGCTTATGATTATTTAGTGCAGTGGTCTCGGGAGGAAGCACATTGGCCTGGGAGCTGGCAGAGTAGAGAGAACTCATGTCTTGGGGCTCCTCTTAAGATGTGACATCAGACGGTTCTCTCAGGCCGATACACGATGACATCCTCTGAACCTCAGGACCACTCTCCAAGGGTCTCCAAGATATTGGCGTTCTGTCTAGGAGAGCTGTACCTTATTGAACATTCCTTTATCCATTTTGGGGTGCATATTTGCATGCATGTACTGGGACTGACACGGTGTTTTGCTTTGGATACCCTAATTCCCCCTTTTTCCCCTTTTGCCTATCACTTCCGTTCCCCACGTCTCTCCTTCTCTCCCTCCCTTTGACTTCACATGGTAAACTGTCCCAAACTCCAGGTGAGCCCTGCTCATAATCCAAAGTGTGTCCCCACACCTTACTCATCATGTATTAGTATACCTTCTGTTACTCTTGATTTTAATTCATATTGTATTCACTCTCTGTATTAGAATTCTCTCCAGGTGAGCTGGCCTGGTTTTCAGAAGGACTAGGGGCAGAGACCCTGCTGGGCTTGCTTACTCCCCTCCTGCTGGGCACCCACCCTATCACCTGAGTTCTCATTCTACCCACAACAGAGCAGTAAGCACTCCTGAACACATACCCACCCTTCTTTCCTGGTGCTTTGATCTCGATGGGCTGGATTTCTACATCTCTTTATTCAGAGAAGAAAACCAAGATGGGTAGACGTAAGGGGTTTTATCTGGAACCCCACAGCCAGTAAGCGTTGGCTGCTGTTCAGAGCAGGCCCACTGGACACCATCCTGTGTGCTCTCTGTTCTACCACTCTCAGCTCTTCCTCTAACTTTCTACTGCTAGAAATAAGATTCTTTCTATCAAATTGAGTCAAGGGCATCCCAGATCGCCCTCCCTCATCCCTTGGGACAGAGGGACTCAAATGTCTCGCTGTCAGATGGGATTCCCGGGGACACTGGGTGGAGGGAATTGAAACACCGACAAGGCTCCAGACTGCCAAGGAGCAGACTTGGGCCAGCGCTCTCTGATGCACCACAAGCAGCCTCAGGCCTCATTCATTTCTATCTTCAGGGCCTCAAGGACAGGGCCTGGAGTCCCTGGACATGTTGTCAAGGGCCTTCAAGGTCTTGATGACCAGCTGGCCACGGAATTCTGTGGCCCTGTTCCTGAGCCAAACTCTGCTCACCTGTGGTCTGGGAGGAGGAGAACATCATAAAACTGGGCCTGGAGGAGGCCTGAACTCCAAACCCACCATCTTACCAGTGACAAGACTAAGGCCCAGAGCAGCACAGGAGCCTTTGCAGGATCCCAGGGAGCTGGGGATGGGGCTGGAGGAGAGTCCAGTGCTCCTGGCGTTCCCGTTCTTTGTAGCCGTTGTTGTTGTCCTGTGGCTGTGTGAGCCTGTGTTCTATTCCTGTCTCCCATCCCACAGGACATGCACACGGAGGAAAGTCATGGGCTCTCGATTCCAGCAGGCCTGAGCTTGAGTCTCGGTTCTGCCCTCTATTCGGTGACCTGGGCAGGATTGCTTGACCTCTGCTGCTGAATCATGGGAGTCAGTCCACTAGGGTTCTGAGAATTCCATGAAACAGTGACTTGAAAAGACTTAACAGGAAGCCCACCACATAGCACGCACTCGGTAAATGTTAGCTGTGTCTTTTATTTCCTATTTGTTCCTTTGAATTCTTGCAAAACCTCTCTGCAACTCCCAAAACCTCCTGTACAAGTTGTTTTCCCCAAACAACAGTTCTCTTGACGTATGTGTAGACGTGGGCCCCTCTGTGAAGCGCTTCCAAACTCTTTTTCACAGCCTTTCATCCACTGAACCCCCGAGGAATTGTCGGCCTGCATTTAACTTCTCCAAGAGCAAGACTCTGCCGATCGCCTTCTAGTGAACACAGCAATGAACTTGTCAAAGAGCCAGCCAGGAGGGAGGTGGCAATGTGGTGGGAGAGGGGGCAGGCAAGTGTGCAGCCGACTAGGAGAGCTGGGGCCATCCATCTTGATTCTTTTCTCTGTGTCCAAGTATAAAGGGATTTGTGTCTACAAGGCTGTCTTAGCCAACCTCGAGGAAGAAGAGAAGGCATTTAATTTGAAATTTTTACTCCAGCCACAGGGAAAGATGCTGGGGCAATTAGGGGTATTGTAATTTCTTATTAAAGGTCAGAAAGAAATTGTTGGTAGAGTCCATGAGTCACCTTCCAACACAGAAAACATGGAACTTTCTGAGTGACTTGCTGTGGGCAAACCCATGTGCTCACACCTAAATGATTTGGGTTGGCGGGGCTAGGGGTGGCGGGGGGGCAGGCTACCTCCTTCATGCCTCTGAAATGCTCACCTTTTTGGAAGAAACCCAATAAAATTAATTCACAGCTCAGATTATTAATTCATCCTGGTGTGTGAATAATTCATTATGGAAGGAGCCGTATCACATTTTCCCATTTGGGAGGGCATGCCCTCTCCGACTTTTGCCGTAGGAGAGATGGCTTCCCCCCACCCACCTGCCCAAGTACGTAGGGACCGAGCACTCAGTTGGTGACTCCTCGAGGACACCAGAGCCTCGCTCTCAGCTTGATGCCCACTTCCAGTCCAGCAGCCAGAATGGACGTGGCTGCAGTGACCCGAGGCAAACCGCTAAAGTATTAATAACCACGGGGACTTGCTCGCCAGGTCCATGGCCGCATTAGGATGTAAAAGGAATTCCTGTCGTGACCAAGCGCCACAGCTGATTACAATTGGGTCCTCCAGGAGGGTCTCTGTCGGACTGCTCATCAATTATGCACTTTCCCAGCACACCTCACAGGCTGGCTTCTCATGTCAGGGATGCTTCCTGACCAGTCCCCTCTGAGCAGGGGTCTCCATCCTGCTGCCGGGGAAGACGTAAGAGGTGAGGCAGCACCAGCTGGCAGCCCCCAAGAAGCCAGGATGCAAAGGTTTAAACGGGGCCAGGGAAGGGATGAGCTGGTCTGGAAGCTTCTCTCTTAGACACAAATAAGGGGCACGCACCATATCTGTTATCTCTGTGCATCTCTGAGCTTCAGTAGTGCTCTCAACGCAATTCTCACTGGACTGTGTGCCTACAAGGGAGCCTGGGAGGCTGGCGGGAAGGCAGAACTGCTCTCGTGAGGGACAAGACCCCTGCCACTTGATAGGCAAGGCAGTGGGTGGGTTGGTCTGGTGAGTTCTGGCTGCACTTGAAACAGTACCTGCTCTGGTTGGCTAGTAAATTTCCACATTTATTATTTCTCCAACGCAGGTGCTCACCCCAACTCTCTCCACTGGTTAATCGTCATCTGATTCAAAACCAGACCCCGTGTTCAGGGGACCTGGAAATGACTCGTCCAGATCTTGTGCTCTCAAGCTGGAGAAGGACCCCCAGTAAAATGTCGGGGATGACAGGGCTGTGCCCGCCAAGAGGCACTGTGACAGCTGGAGGAAGCAAGGCTGCTGGCCCGCCTCTGCATCCCTGTTCATCCCGCCGTCCCTCCCCCGCTCCCTGTGCTGTAGCCGCGCTGGCCACTGGGCTCCTGCCCTGGGACGGCTGCCCAGCACCGGCTCCCTGCCGCCGTGCACATGGCTGGCTTCTTGTCATCCTCTGGGTGATCCCAGTCACATGGGCTAACCCAGCTCCCATTTCACTTCTTTCCTTCTGACCTCCTGATAGATAACCAGTTCTTATCTATCTTCTCTCTTCGGCACCACACCCCAGGCTCCCTGAAAGCCAGCACCAGGTTTGATCTGTGCACCTTGTAGCCTGTCCCATAGTGCAAGGGTATCTAAATAGAGACTACACTGAGTGAAAGAAGGAATGAATGAATGCAATGCAGACCCCAAGGACAGCCGATAGGCAAAACCAACAAGAAGGCCTGAGGAGAGAGCACTACCCAACCTGGGAAATCTGGGGCTGCTTCATGGAGGAGGTGACAGGGGAGCTTGGGGGATTCCCTGGCTGTGAATTATAGAATGGCCTCCTGCTACACTGAGATGTCCAAAGACTGCTCATTAATTCACAATAGGGGGCAGAATTCTGCCTTAACCAGATGGTTTGTGTACTTAGCTAAGTGTCAAAAACCTGGGAAACACAGTAGTGTTTAGTAGCTTTCTAGTGAAGCCTGGAATGAGTGCATGGTTGTTGGGCGGGGGCTTAGGAAGAGGTAAATGGGAGCAGCCTACGGAAACGCTTGGTAGCATGCCTCCTCCCTCCTTTTCATGGCACTTCTTTCCAGAGACCATCATATTTGATCTCGCCAAATATTTGATCAACCTCTTTTCTCTGGGCAGTGCTGATGGGGAGCAACATAGGCTTGGCCTCTGCCTTCCTCTTAGACACACACCTCTACACCCCTCCATATCTCACCTGCCCTTCCTATCCTTGAGAGCAGGAGAAGAGTGTGGCCTGTGGCTTCTGGACCTCAGGGGGCAAGTATGAAGCTTAGTGACTGAGCAGACAGCCTCGTGGAGAAGGGCTGGGACCGTCACAGAGACCATGTATGGGAGAGGTGGGGCTCCAGGCTTGCTATGTCCTTCAGAGGCGAGTGCTCATTGCTCTCTGTGTCCCACTGCTGGCTGTTTCCTGTTGGCACCCCGAGAGCGCCAGTTATTTCTCAAGGATGAGCTGTAGAGAGGCTGCTTGTATCCAGTTCCAGCCCTGCCATCCTACTTGTCCTGCTAATCCGCTGGACCTCACCTTCCTCTATAAGATGATAACTGTTTAAATGGACTGCTCTGACTTCCAGAAATTGGCATTAAAAAAAAAAAATCTATCCACTTTCCTATCTTGCAAACTAAATAAGATGATTGAAACCAGCGGTGGGGTAGGGGAGATTAGAGTACATGGAAAGCATCAAAATAGGAAAACAACTAGTTTGTCTAATGACAAAAATAGGACAGATGAAACAATCCTCAAAATTCGGAGTGGAGGAGGGAAAGTGACCATCAGCATTGTGTGAAGGACATTATTAGACTAATAAAGGAATATACATGTGAACTGTATAAACAATTTTGAAGTCAAGAGCAAATGCATGACGTTTTTATGAAGATAAAAATCGCTAAAATTAACTTTAAAAGTGAAACTTTTATCAGAGCAAAACCCTGGAAAAAAACCAGAGGGGGAGAATGTCAATGAATTATATTTCTTTTTTTTTTTTAATGAATTATATTTCTAAGCAATGTGTATCTTTGTAAAAGAAAAACAAAACAAAACAAAAACAACAGACTCAAAGAGAAAGGAACTCCTTGTATTTCTTATTTCCCATCCAGAGATCTCGGATGAAGGTCCATGGACACAACATCACCCCAAGATATGCAGTAGAGATGGAGAGAACGGGCTGGCCAGTGTGCCAACCTCTAAAGACATCCCTCTTGGGCTGATCACACCCACCACATACCACTAGCGAAGGTCCACTGGGCTGGAAGCTCCTATCTGTTGAGTCCCCAAGATTTAGGCACATTAAATAGCTTTGTACAAAAGCCCAGGAGTGTCCCTCCACTGAAAATAAATAGGCAGATCCCATTTGAAGTCTGCAGTCGGGGAGATCTCTTTCCAAAACAAAGCTAAGACCCATGCAGGAAAGATGGTGATAGAGGGAAAGCTCACAGACAAGCAAGTTTCACTCTTCTGTTGTTTTCCTCAGACTTTCAAGGAATAGAACATTACCAAGCAATGTAAACTATCCCAGACACTAAAGAAAAAAAAA
>RCUC01138732.1:0-51862 GCA_003697995.1 Taxidea taxus jeffersonii | reverse complement strand
CTTTCTCTTTCTCTCTCTCTTTCTCTTTTCACCACCTTGTCTCAAGCAAACCATCAATAATACCATTTTGTCATTTTTCAGTGATGAATATTGATTGCACCCTTGCTGTGCTTTCTGGAAGGAAAAACCATCAGACAGGAGAGTTCCTCTGTTTTATTTAAAGGGACCCGCCATGCTGCTCAGAGGGAGAAGGGCGTGAAGTCTTCTGCAGAAGTCACAGAGCCTCCCTGGGAAGGGAATGCTCCCGAGGAAGGACGTGTGATCAGGGAAGCAGACGACAAAGTCAGGAGGATCACAAACCACCCCGAACACAAGTGAAAGGAAACGGATACTGTTTGCAAACAGGAGGAGGAGAAAGGGAGGAGGCAGCAATAGAGAAAGGCAGGCGGAGAGCCAAGGGCCCTGAAAAGGCAGCAAGTTTTAGAAAACACTCATTTGACTAATTTGCCCAATATAATAAAGAAAGGATGGTTTGATTTTCAAATACAGAAGTGGTGATTGATTAGGTGGGCATTATATTTGGAGCATGTGGAATGAATAATGGTTGTGAATGGATATGGAAAATCTCTCACCAAGAAGGAAAAAAATAAAATCCATAAGTCATACAAGGCAGAGCACAAAAATACCAACATACCAACATTCAGAGAGAGTTTAAATAATAACAGACTGAATCTTGGAAGCACTCCAAAGAAACAGGGAACAGAAAGAGAGCTACACGCAGCATAATGGTTTCTAGACAATAGGCAATGAGAGAGGGTCTGCACATGCTTGTGAATGTAGTATTAGCTCTTTAATTACTGTAATTACCTAAGTTTAAGGTCAAATCACCTGTGTATTGCTGATAAAATGAATGATTTCTTCTAAAATAGTAGAAGTAGCACTTAAATTACCTAGGATGTTATAGGAATGGGTAATTTATGTGGGTGAGCTATTGCAGAATTGTCCCCATTTTGTAGAACAACCTCTGTGATAAAGAATAGCACGGAATCCCACCACATCTGCAATATTCTGACTTAGACCCCTGGGAATCCATTCCAAAGCATGAGCTCCCTCTTTGGTTGAAAATGGCCCCTCCTGCTACTTCACAGATGCCTTCTGGCAGTTTAAAGAACTTACCCTGGAACAGGGTTTACCTCAGGTAAGATGAAGTAAGATTTGGAAACTTGATCTTAAGTTTTGCAAGCTTTAGTCAGTCATCAAATTGCAGCCTGAATCCAAAAAAAAAAAAAAAAGACTGGATGTCGAAGATTTGCAAAACACTTGTACTTTGAATGTTTCTGAATGACGAAATTCCACAAACTGTGATTTAAGTGGTGAGATGAAAGATTTTACTTTTTCTTGTCAGAAATAACTAAAAAATTGCACGATTTAATTTTTCATCAGCATGAATTCCAAATAGTTGAGAACAAATACTTGAAGTGATTGATCCAAAAACTCCAGGAAAAATACTCTCCTGTTTTCCTTCATGTAGGACTAGGTAGATCTCAAGCACTATGGATGTAGCCCACACATCTATATTTTGCAAATACTGCGTGGGTGATTGTGCTATACATCAGGCTTCAGAACCATTGCTGTAGGCAGAGGGCAGTCTTTAAATGGTTTAAGACCTTGTCAGATCTGTATTTTTTCAGTAGATCACTGGAGAATACATAGTGAATCAATTTGAGGTGAGGCAAGACTGGTGTTAGCGATGGCTGTTGGGAGACCACTATAGTCCATGTGAGAGGTGAGGAGTTCTAAACTAAGGCAGTGGAAGTTGGAAAGGGAGATGGGGCTCAGGAGTAGGCAGGCTGAGTCAAGACATATTTAGGAGGCGAAATCAGCCCTCCCCTGTGGTTGAATGTGGTGGGTGGACTAACCAACAAATCTAAAATCACGCAGATTTGTGCCCCAAGTGACTGGTTCTATGGTGAAGCTTCTATCTAAATACATTTTAGATCCAACTCTTTGACACCTGTGTCATGTTGTACAGTTCAGTTCAATTCTGACACTCTTCAAAATTAAAGGAAACCCCACAGGAAAAGGCTCAGTCCCATGAGACAGCTTCACTTAGACACCAGCCACAAGTGGAGTCCCCAGATGACCCCCACTTCTGTTGGACTTAGCTACAAACTCAGGGATCCCCATAACCTTCTTTTATGTTCCATGATGACTCACAGAACTCACTGAAAGCATTATACCTAACAATGACCATTTTTCTATAAGGGATACAAACAGCCAGATGAAGAGATGCACAGAGATCTGGAAGGGTCTGAGTATAGGAGCCTCAGCCCCTCTGGAGTTGGGGTATACCACATTTTTGGTATATTGATGTATTCATCAACAAGGAACCTCCTCAGCTTCCTCATTTCAGAGTCTTTCTGGGTGTCTGGGATTTCACTGTAGGCATGTTGGTTAAATGATTGGCCACTCAATCTCCAGCCTCACTCTCCTCTCTAGAGATACATGCGCTGAAAGTTCCAGCCTCTAATCACTTGCTTGGTCTCTCTGGTACAGGCAGCCCCTTTCTTGAAACTATTCAAAGGCCCACTATGATTCACCTTGTTAGCATAAACTAAGGAATGGTTGAAAGGAGCTTGCTATGAGTAACAAAGATGCTCTGAACACTCAGGAAATTCCAGAGATTTTTTCTAAGTTTTATTTAAATTCCATTTAGTTAACATACAGTGTAATATTAGTTTTGGGTGTACAATATAGTGATTCCACACTGCCATACATCACCCAGTGCTCATCACAAGTGCCCTCCTTAAATCCCATCACCTAGTTCACCCATACCCCAACCCACCTCCCCTCTGGGAGTTCATTCTCTGCAGTTAAGAGTCTGCTTCTTGGTTTATCTGTCTCTCTTTATTTCCCTCTGCTCATTTGTTTTGTTTCTTAGATGCCACATATGAATGAAATCATATGGTACTTGTTTTTCTCTGACTTATTTTGCTTAGCATTAAACTCTCTAGCTCCATCCATATTGTTGCAAATGGCAATATTTCATTCTTTTGATGGCTGAGTAATATTCCACTGTGTGTGTGTGTGTGTGTGTGTGTGCGCGCGCGCGCGCATTTATACAACAGCTTTATCCATTCACCTATTGATGAACACTTGGGTTGTTTCCATAATTTTGCTATTGTAGATAATGTTGCTATAAACATCGGGATGCTTGTGTTCCTTTGTATTAGTATTTTATATTCTTTGGGTAAATACCCAGTAGTTCAATAGCTGGATCATAAGGTCATTCTATTTTTAATTTTCTGAGGAACCTCCATCCTGTTTTCCACAATGGCTGCACCGGTTTGCATTCCCACCAACATTGTAACAGGGTTCCCCTTTCTCCACATCCTAACCAACACCTGTCTTTTCTTGTGTTGTTGATTGTAGCCTTTCTGACAGGTGTGAGGGGATATCTCATTGTAGTTTTGATCTGCAAGGAAATTCCAAGAGTTTTTGAGGTTCTGTGCCAGCAACTGGGGCAAAGAGCAGATATAAAAATTTTTATTGTATTACATGAAGAAATAATCAGAGGAATGTAGCTAGTTCCATTTTGAACATGATGAGCTTAAGGACTACTTGAATGATACATCCAGCAGGCATTTAGACGTGCAAGGAGAAAGTCAGGACTGAGTTCAGAACTGGAGGCAGAAATTCAGAAGTAATTGTTTGGATGAAATACTCCATATTGGGAAATATGGTGAAAAGAATAAAGGCTTCAAGTTAAGCAGTGCCCAACAGAATGCATGATGAAGAGAGGTAAAGCTTGTAGCCTACCACTCCTCACACACGGCAATGTAAATTTTGTGCTCTACACAGAGGGTTAGAAAAGTTTTTCTGTAAAAGGACAAGTAGTAAATATCTTAGGCCTTGCAAGACAGACAGTACTGGCCAATTACTCAATTCTCCCATTAACATGCAAAAGCAGACATAGAAAATAAACAATAAAATGTGCATGGCTATGTTTTAATAAACTTGTAGACACTGGAATTCAAATTTCTTGTCATTTTTTTATATGTCACAAAATATTCTTCCTCCGATTTTTTTTTCAACCATTAAGATATGTAAGAACCACTCTTAGCTTGTAGGCTATAAAAGAACAGGCAGCAAGCCAATTTGACCCTCGGGCTATAGTTTGCCAATCTCATGTTCTTGTGTGACTTCCTGAAGAGGAAAATTAAATGTGAGGACCCAAGGGCAAAGTCTTGGTGCACAGAGGAGATGCTCCATGGTGTCCTTGCTGATGGACCAGAACTGACCTGGGAGATGTGCAGTCTGCCGTTCAAACAGGGGTTGCATCAAACTGGTGTTTGTGGTTCTCACAGTTGAAGCCAGACACGACTCCTCAGTGTGTTAATGATTCTAGATACGGTTCTTCAGTGCAGGAGCAATTTTTCTCTTGGCTTTTTGTTATGATACTCTTGTGGATTTCTCTTACCTCCTGGATGCCCTTTCTTGCTTCCTTTGCCAGTTCCTGTCTGCTCTCCCTTTTGATACTAAAGTGATCAGTAGTCAGTGCTTGCATCTCTTTACCTACACTCATTTCCTAGGAATTGTTGAATTCCTGTGAATTTCAACAATTTCCAGATTCTGATGGCAACCAAACCTCTATCTTCAGTCCTGTCATATCTCAAGAATTCTACATGGGCATGTCTAGTAGGCACTCCTGACCTTTCCTCACCTCAGTAAACTGTAGGACCGTTCACTACGTAGGCCTCATGTGGAATGCAGCAATGTCTCCAAACCACTCTTCTCTTCAGTCTTAGTTCCGGTGACTTAAAAAAATTATCTAGCAGATTTTTTTTAAGTTTTAGGTTTACAGGAAAACTGAGAGGAAAGTACAGAGAACTCCATATGCCTCCTTATATAACTCCATATTCCCTCCCCTTCCCCTATTAGCAACATATTGCATTGGTATGGTACAACTGTTATAACTGATGAACCCATACTGATACATTATTATTAACTAAAGTCCAGAGTGTATATTAAGGTATTGAATAGTCTATGGATTTTGATAAATATGTAGTGACATTATTCTACCATTATCGTACGGTACAGAATAATTTCACTGCCTTAAAGTCTCCGTACTCCACCTATTCATCCTCTCTGGCTCCTGCAAACCCCTGGCAACCTCTGATTTTTTTCCTGTCTCCATAATTCTGCTTTTTCCAGAATGTCATATGGTGGGGATCATACAGTATGTAGCCTTTTCAGATTGGCTTCCTTTACTTAGTTAAATGCATCTAAATTTCCTCCATGTGTTTTGCAACTTGACAGCTCATTCCTTTTTATCACTAAATAATATTCCATTGTGCTAATGTACCACAGTTTGTTTATCCATTCACCTACTGAAGGACGTCTTTGTTGCATCCACGTTCTGGTGACTCTTTAACATAGAAGCCAGACATGTCACACTGTCATTGCACCCAAACACCCTGACTCTGACTTTTAATGCCCTTGCCTGCCCTTGTCAGCTCCTCCTCCCCATTGTGCAGCCTTCACGTTGTCATTCTTTCTCTTCTTGCCTTAGAGCTGTTGTCTGCAGCTCCCTCCACTAAGATGTTGTTCCCTGGAATACCCAAGTAGGCCACTTCTTCTCAATTCCAATCTCGCTCACGTTCCCCATCCTCAGAGAGGTTCTCTCTGACCCCAAGCCAAAGTTCCCACTCAGTTGCCCCCATCACATCTCATTTTTAATTCTTTCCTCACCATTTAACTCCATTTGATATTTTCTTTTTATTTGTAGTCTCTCTTCCCTCAATAAGAGCACAACCCCCCTGTCTTATTCCTTGATATATACCCAACACCTAGAACTGTACAAAAGAATCCACACTTTATTAAATGCTTCCCATTTCTAAAAGTCAGTTGTACCAACCTCATTGCAATACTTAAAGTAGAAATCAACATTTGGAAATGAACTTTTCCTAGATCGTGTATTTTTTACTTGCATCATGAAACTCTCCTCTTGCCTTCTATTCTTAGTCAAGTTCCTATGTCCCCCAAGCACTCTGAATCTGTTCCTGCATCTCTTAGATCTTTGTTAACAGGACGAAGCTGCAGGCTCAAGGGGCAGAGCCAAAATGGTAGGGCAGAGAGAAGAGCACTAACTAGGTGCTACCCAAAGAGAGGGAGGGAGATACAGCAAATGGACAATCAACCAAAAAAAGTCAAGTAAGGCTAGTTTGGTGAAAAGTTCTGAAAGCAATTCAATGGGTAGAGTATCACAACTGTTTTGAAGAGGTAAAACATCCTCTGTATAAGTGTTTAGCATCCTGAAAAGATTCTTTTCAAGGACAACTGTCATTAGAGTGAAATAAAATTTGTTTCAAATTTTATACCCACACATTTTATTCAATCTTTAAATAAAGCTAATTAAGGGGAAAAAAATCAGTGCTTAAAGGGTGGCTGTAATCTTTAACGTTAAGAAAAGGCATACAATTTATTACTTTTAACTCTGTGGGTTTAGAATCAAACTTGATTTTGTGGGCCTTTATATTCCCTTCCAGCTGTAAGGTTCTACAGTTCTGTGTAAGGCCATCATTCAAGTCATTTTTCCTTTGTAAAAATATGGTAATAGATCAAAGAATAAAATATCCAGTGAACATTTGGATTGGGTCATATAAAGCCAAATATGTCTCACATTCCCTGATCAGCCTTCAGGAAGAGAAAGAAGAATCAGTAAGAAGAATCAGAGTGGTCAACAAATTAATCACCAAAAGGCTTGGGGTGTGGGAGTAGCTATAGATTAATGCCACTTCAGAACTGGAGGAGGCCATGGGGGAAACTGATTTTGAGAGGCAAATACTCAGAGAGGTGAACAGACTTGTACCTGGGCATTAATTTATTGCAAGCCATGGCTTTCTGAACCCAAGACCTCAGGCTCTGGTCCAGTGTCCTACCTAACTCATTTCAACTGCCTTTCTGTTGTTACTTTAAGTCACTAAGTTTTGGGGTGATTTGTTACTCAACATTAGACACCAGATACAGACTAATTAAGAGCAATTATTTAAAATGAAAGAGAGGGAGAGAGAGAAAGGAAAGAATGAAAAAGTTGATAGTGTAATAAACACCTATATCTGTTTTTTACAAAAATGACCCCAAAAGGTCCTCCCATCTCCCACCAAATCCTTTAAAGAAAATTAGAAGAATAGAAGAAGAAAGGAATCTTCCCCTAAAGAATCCCTTCCGTATTAATTGCCTTGAAGGAGCTCTTCTTTTACCTTCTGCTTTGCTTCTAGAAAAACAAGCAGGAATTATGAAGGTAGGTGTTTGGTAGCTCGTTCTGAGCCCTGTGATGTTTTTTGGGTGACTGGCTACTATGTGATTTTGTTAATTGAGTTGCTGTACATATTTTAGAAAGTTTCCCAGTATCTAGGCATACCATTTATAGCTCATTAAATATGATAGTTGAAGTCATTTTTGGAAAGCCCAGACATAGGGTCTTTGAATGGAAGTGTCACACCACTATTTATAAGTCAAGTCAGAGATGACTTAGACCATTTCAACTTATAATACCATTTTCCAGGAACAGGAATACAAGGACTCTGAACTATGAGATATTCCTAATTCTGGAACTATACACATCTCAAGTTAACCATTTGGGAGTTGGGAGATCACTGTACCTTTTACAAAATCCCATTTAGCACTGCTTTCCTAACATACAGAATTATCAATTAATTGAGAGTTTTGGGGAGGGGTGTTTGAATGGAAAGTAAACAGCTTTTACTATAGTCCTTTAAAGCTCTCTACATTTCCTTATAATAATCATATGATAAAAATATCATTAAACCACTTGGTTTTGTAGAATTTTCTCATCTTGTAATTTACTCTGATTCACAGTATCTCCAGACTAAACAAATGAGTTTTTGAGGTCCCTGACAGCTAGGTATTGCTGATGAAAAAAAATCAGTAGAAGACTTTTTCCCCTTTCCTAAAGAAAACAATTTATTGGGGCGCCTGGCGGGCTCACTCAGTAAAGCATGCAACTCTTGATCTCAACAAGCCCTGCGTTGGGTATAGAGATTACTTTTTTTAAAAAATCTAAAAAAAGAAAGAAAGAAAGGAAACAATTTACCAAAAACACTGTCATTATGAGAATTCACTGCTGGGAGATTTATTTGTTGATTGAAGGGAGAGAAAGTTTTCTTTCTTCACATCTTCCTCCTCAACTTTGGTTCCAGGCAAATTTTGTCAAAAAACCCGTCAGCAGTTCCTTCTGGAGCTGACTTGCCCAAGTCTTCTGACAATAATAGCTTACCCACTTCATTATCACCAAATATGCTAATATTTCTCCACAAGATCATAATATTCTCTTATGAATATTACAATGGAATTTCTTGCCTATGTTGGCTATAGTTTAAAGGTGCTTCTCTTAAAAGTCAGTAGTATTTCATGAAGGTACTGAATGCTACATGTCATTCTCTATAAAAATTTGTGAATTTTAAGTACTATTTTCTTACCTGTAATGCACATTATTATCTTTTCTAAAAAAAAAAACAAAAGCATCATTTCCTTACCCTGTATATAAAGCACTTTGCTCTTTTTTCTCAATAAAACTTACAGGCAGTATGGTTTTGCCCACTTTTCCTTCCCTTTCAGGATTTGTTAACTGCTCTTGAGGCACTGAAAGCTTTTTCCTTTCTATTTTACTTTCCTGGCACTCAGATAGGAAATAGAAGCTCTTTTCCCTTCTCTTCCACTTCAATCAGAATGATGGGCGTGCTTACTCTGCCTGGCTCCACTCCTTTGGCGTGGATGACAGCTAATTTCTTGCTTTTATCCCGAACGGCACCGTAGGAACCTGGTACATTTTACTGCAACTTCAGCTCCTTTACAACTTTCAGGGGTCTCTAGATGAGTACCTCTCTTCAAGTGCCAACAAAAATGCTGTTCAACCCCCTAACTAGAGGGAAAGCACGCCACCATGTCTCATTCAAAGGAAATGTATATGATTAGGATCCATCACATTGATCAAAATGACTTCACTTGTCTCAGCTAAACCCACAATAGCCTAAGTGAACATGGGAATTTGCCACATCAGATACTGAAGAGCTCATCTTTGGAGAATTTAAGGAAATTCCTATTTTTATTTTCATTTTTTTAAAGAAATTTTTAAAGGTGGATTTGTGTCTTAGAACCTCTATCCTGTTGACACTTCATCTTCAAATACACTATGATAACAGTGTCTGATTAATTAATAAAACATCTTTTACAGTGGTATAATTAAAGGATGGGGGGAATCCTACATTTCTTTTTTTTGGTCTGTTTGGGGTAACTACAATTCATATGAATGAGAAGTTATTCCATTCTAATAATTAATAATTGGCATATAGGCTGTAATCTTTTTTTAAAAAAACTTATGTCGCTTCCAAATCTTAAAGCAAGAAAAGAAAAAAAAGGAGAGAGGCTTCAAGTTAAACAGGGCAGAACTGTAACTTGCATTTGTCTCCTCTTTATCCCCAAATTTCTCTAGAATGACAACAAAGTATTAACATACAAGGACAGAAAGGGCAGAAGAGGAGACAAAAGTGAAAGAGAGACTTCAGCAAGTTTTTTTTTAAAAGATGAAACCTGGGCGGGAGAGCTGGAGCCAACTTAGTGGAGTGAGGATATAGCAGGGGTGAATGCTGGAGAGAGATGTCTAGATGCTGAAACCCCCCCCGCCCCCCCGTCCCACCAAGCCCATGGGATGGATGGTTCATGTTCATCTTGGAATCAGTTCCAGGTAGGAGTTAGGCTTGACCTCACACAGAGTGATGAAGTAAAAAATCTGTGCATGGAACTGTGGGACACAGCCCCTACTCCCCAAATGCCAGCAGCCAAGTCTCTCAAGCAGGAAACTGGAGGATTCTTCTCTTAAGAAAACTGAATAGCCTCGGAGAAGGGTCCTCAGAATCTGACATTTCAGACTCACCCCATAGAAAGGCTGGCTTAAATCCAGAATGCCCCACAATGATGCCCAGCACTCTTCAAACCCATACCCCCACCCCCCCACCCCACACACAGGTTTCCCAAACCGTTGTTCAATGCCTCAGTCTTCAAAATATATAAAAGATCAGCAGACACTCAAGGAGAATCCCCACCATGCAGTACAGAGGCCAAAACAAAATAAAAAGAAGCAAATAAAACAAAGCAAATAAAAAGAAGCAGTAGAGACAATACAGGGAACAGAAGAATAGAAGGAAACTTAATTTTTAGTATATGTGCTGCCGAAGCGAGCACCAGAAGGAAACTTAAGTAAAGAAACCAACATCCCTGATCAAGATAATGCATTCATAAAACAAATCCAAGATACTACGAGGAAAAAAAAAAAAAAAGGACAAGGAAGACCTTTTGAAAACTAAAAATAAAGTACCTGGGATTTAAAAATTTAGTATAAGGTTTGTTCTATAAAATTAACTTCTTCTGGAAACTTGAATTTAAAAAAAATATAAACAAAGGGGCACTTGGCTTGCTCAGTCAGTGGAGCATGGGATTCTTGATCTCAGAGTTGTAGGTTCAAGTCTCATGTTGGGTGTAGAGATTACTTACAACAAATTCTTGGAAAAATACATATATAGATATGGAGGACAGAAGAGAAATGACTTTAAAATAGAGTTAGAGGGGCACCTGTGTGGCTGTCAGTTGAGTGTGTCTGACTCTTAATTCCAGCTCAGGTCATGATCTCAGGGTCCTGAAATTGAAGCCCAGGCCAGTTCTGTGCTCAGTGTGGAGTCTGCTTGGGATTCTCCCTTTCTTTTCCCCCATCCCTCCCACCACTCGTGCTCTCTACCACTCTAAAATAAATAAATAAATAAATAAAATCTTTAAAATCAAATTAGAGAATCACTCTTTAAGCTCTTACATGTGATTAATAAAGTTCTAAAAAACAGAGAAAATGGAGACAATACAATTATCAAAGAAATGATATTTGAAAATTTTCCAGAACATAAAGGCATGAGTCTCCAGGTTAGACAGAATCACCAAGTGCTCAACATGATGAACAAATGAAAAGCACAAGTGCCAAAGCCACTTTGTAGTAAAATGTCAGAACACTGGGGATTCAAAGATGTTCCTACACTCTTTCAAACAGAAAACAAAGCAAGTCACATGCAAAGATATGGGAATCAAAAATGCCACCATCTTCTGAACTCTGAAGGACAATGATTTTCCAACTAGAATTCTATATTTGCCAAAATATCAATCAAGCAAGAGAGGCTAGTGGGTTGGTTTATTTGAGCTGATATAATAAAATACCATAAACTGGGTGACTTAAATAACAAAAATGTATTTTCTCATAGTTCTGAAGACCAGAAGTCTAAGATCAAGATGCCAGCAGGACTGGTGTCTGGTGTCAGCTTTCTCCTTGGTTGCAGAGGCCTGCCATCTTGCCATGTGTTCACATGATCTGTGCATAGAGGAAGTGGGGGCAAGTGAGTTTTTTTTTTTTTTAAGATTTTAATTATTCATTTGACAGAGAGAGAGATCATAAGTAGACAGAGAGGCAGGAAGAGAGAGAGAGAGAAGAGGAAGCAGGCTCCCCACTGAGCAGAGAGCCCGACACGGGGCCTAATCCCAGGACCCTGAGACCATGACCTGAAGGCTGAAGGCAGAGGCTTTAACCCACTGAGCCACCCAGGTGCTGCACAAGTGAGCTTTCTGCTATCTCTCCTTATAGGGACACTAATCTTACTGGATCAGGGGCCCACCCCTATGACCTCACCCCAATTACTTCCTTACTCCACATATGGCTGCACTAGGGGTTGGGGCTTCAACATATGAATTTGGTGGGAGGACACATACATTCAGTCCACTGAAGACACCACAGAGATCACTTTCAAATGTGCAGACTCAAATGATTAATCTATTATTCCTCCTACCTTAGGGAGCTCCTGAAGGACATACCCCCCGCCCCCGCCAAAAGGCTTAAAATCTTAAGTGAATAACACGGAGGACATGGGGAGATGGAGAGGAGAAGGGAGTTGGGGGAAATTGGAGGGAAAGACAAACCATGACAGACTGTGGAATCAGAGGAACTAACTGAGGGTTTTGGAGGGGAGGGGTTTGGGAGGTTGTGTGCGCCTGGTGGTGGGTTTTGTGGAGGGCACGTATTGCATGGAGCACTGGGTGTGGTGCATAAACAATGAATTCTGGAACACTGAAAAGAAATTAATAAAATAAATAAATAAATTTTTAAAAGGCTTGGAATCCAGAAAATGGGTACATGGGACTGGAGATATCCCAGGATAATTGATGTGTACCAAGTCAAAGAACACCAGTCCATCTTGGAGCTGGAAGGAGAACTGTAAGAAAACCAGGAACCTCTATAATCTCCATGAACTCTATTATTAACAAAAAGTTAAAGGGTAATATACATGTAGCATATCACTTGGTTCATCAATGATAATCTGCCTGTAGTCATATTAATGGAAATATTGACTCTTGGTTTAAGCAAATATTGAGATACAACCACATATTTGCAGTAGGGTGTGGGAAAGGTGCTGTGTGTGGTCACAGTGGTATAATAGAACTAGGTTCTCAATCACCATCATAGGAAATCAAAGATAATATCACTTTCATATCAATTTATTTCACTAACACTTATATGCCAATGTCAGGCACTTTTCTAAGGATTAGTTAATATGAGATCAGCACTACTGTTATCTTTATTTTATAGAATACGAAACAGACACAGAGAGGTTAGGCAGTTCACCCAAGTTTACATAGTTTGTTCAGAGTCAGGATTCTAAAACAGGCAGTCTTGTTCAAGAGGGCTACGCTCTTATTATAAAATGGATAAATGAAGATATAGCAGTATAAGCATGTAATTTAGAAATATGGAGGTAAATTCTGGGAGAAACAGTTAAAAGAGCTAAATGCATTTGGCTCCAAGAAATAAGACTAAAGGTGGGGATAGATTGGGCAGAGATCAGAGTTTTTATTACAAGGTTTTTAAAAACTATTTGATTTTGGGGGTGCCCTGGGTGGCTGGGTCAGTTAAATGTTTTACTCTTGATTTTGGCCCAGGTCATGATCTCAGGGTTGTGAGATTGAGCCCCACATCCAACTCTATGCTGGGTATGGAGTCTGCTTAAGATTCTCTCTCTCTCTCTCTCTTCCTCTCCCACCTCCCCTCCCCTCTCTCTGTCTCTAAAAACAACAACAACAAACAGTTTGCTTTTTTAAAACTATTTGCATGTATTTTTAAAGGAAAAATAAAAGTTATTTTCTTAAAAGAAAAGAAACGAAAGAAAAATACCAGCTTTTTCCACCATTACCTCTCCTTTTCCACACTTCTCTAAATCCCAATTATAATGAAATTGTGTGTTTACATTCTCCCCCAATTACTGTGAGGCTCTCAAGGCCTAGGGCTATTTCATTTATATTGTGCCCTGGATCCTAGCACAGTGTCAGATCCATAGCAGGTCCTCAATCATTATTTTTCTTCCTTCCTTTACATGGAATTTAGGATACCCTCATATTGTGCAGTCCAGGTAAGTTTCTCAAGAAGCTCTGTCAGGCTTGAGAACTGGTCCAGATTTACTTTGGCCAGCTCATCTGAGTTTCTTCTGTAATGGTGAGCATAAAAACTGAACAGTGTTATAGGAGATAAGTCTCAAAGTCCATCCAAAGAAAAGATCCTATTTCCATTAGCTTAGAGAGACATGAATAGAAAGATGCAGAGGCTCTCTTTCATGTCTACTTCAAATGTCAGAGAACATAATATCATGAAATGCCAAGGTTTCAAAGGATCTCAAAATTTATCTGATCCAACTCATAATGTAATTAGTGTAGCACAGAGACTAAGGGCATGACTTATATCTCCCCAATGTGGGTGTCCCAACTTCTCACTTAACTTCTCTTCTTTGAACTCTTAACAGAAAGCACAAAGTCAATATGTCCAAAATTCAACTCTTGATGTACCCACTAGGGTGTTTCTCTTGTATTCTTTCCCATCTCTGTGAATGACACCACCATGCATCCAGCTGTGGACACACGAAACCAGTACCACCCCAGACCACGCTCTCATCATCTCTTGCCAGAATCACTACAGTGACCTTTTAACTAGTCTCTTATGTACACCGAGCCACACTCCATGCAGATAGTTTCTTCAAAGGAAGAATTGAACGCATTTCACATCCTACAATTAAAATCTTTCAGTGGCTTTCAGTGCTCCTGAATAAAGACCAAACTTTTAACATGGCTTAGAAGGTTTTGCATGGTCTGGCTATTCAGGTGTCTCTAGCTTCATCCTGTACCATGATCCCCTTCCATCTCTGCCCAGACACATTATACCCCTCTCAGTCCCTTTTACAGTCCCTTTTACTATTCCTCATCTAGTAAATGTGTGCTTTCAGTAAAGAATTCTTGAATGTATGATAGCACAAAGATGTGTGCTCAAAACCTAGTATGTCTTTGAACACAGGAACCTCCCTAAACCTCAGTTTCCTCATCTACAGAGTAGAGATAAAAGTATCACCGACTCATGGGTCCTTATCAAGATTCAACAAGATAAGGACAGCAAAGAACTTATCACACTGACTGGCATAAAATTGGAACCCCCAATTTTTTGTTATCTAATATTCTATAGAATCCCAACTGAATATTCTATTTCCATTAATAACTAGTCATGCCAATCATTTACTAATTAGTTGAAACTCTGAAGTACTCTTTTAAGTTTTCAGTCTGTGCAAAGGCTGAAGGATAATCAGTTTTATGACTTTATTACCCTATGTGGAAAGTAGTCGATTAATGCCAGACGTGTGCTGGAGCTAGCTTGTCCCAGCTCAGAAGAGCTAACTGTTAAATTCTCAGGAATTTTGTGAACCAGTTGTTAAATACGGATTTTATTAAAAACTAGACTATATAACCTCACATCTGAGAAAATTATATTAAAAACAATAGTAATAAAGGTAATAAATACTCAAAATGCATCACTTCTCAGTTATTTCACCACATTTTACTATTACCTATACTCTTCATGGCCATTGTACCTATATAGTAAAAATGATGCATGACTACACCTCTCTTCCCAGCTCTACATTCAGTGACGTCACCCTGGGAGCTTGAAATTGGCCACCCAGGTAGCATTTACACCATGGAAATCAGCAACCACTAAAAAGAAAGCTTCTCCCCGCTGCCCCTCAAAGCTGGTTTTTAAACATTCAATAGCACATCAGTGTGTAATTCCTAATTATGTAGACATCAGACACAGATGAAGACCTCAACATAAATGACAGTGACTGCTCAGCAAAGTCAAGAGCTCTCATTAAGTCCTTTAATGCAACATCATTTCATTTACTCTATTGTGAATCCATTCCTTTCTCTGAGAATACTGACCTTAAGTTTATATCCAATTCTTGTTCAATTTAGCTACCAGGTTTGTTAGTTTGTAAAACAAATGAGATGGGCATATTTTTATGGGGAGACATGACAACTAAGAGCTTGGCAGCAAATAGTTTAATAGCAAAGGAAGACAAATAAAAGCAATGACAACTTGGGAATAAATAAAGCCTAGCAGCGGGAGGTCATTAGTATAGGAGAGCCCTTTTAAGAGTCACTGTAATACAGCACAGAATAAGAGTTAACAATCTTAAAGGTGACAAAGAGCCCTCAAGAAAAGCTTTGCTGTTTTCCATACACTGTTGAAGAAAACAGAATAGTGTGTAATATGCATTTAAGTATCTAAAAAATCAACAAATGTGGCTGAAGAAACTTGCAGAAGAGTTAATTTGGACTCTTATCTTACAGCACATACAAAAATCAACTCAAGATGGATCAAAGACCCAAACATAAGAGCTAAAACTATAAAACTCTCAGAAGAAAATACAGGAGGAAAGACTCATGACATTGGATTTGGCAACAGTTTCTTGGATATGATACCAAAAGAACAGGAAACAACAATAAAAAAGATAAATTGGTCTTCACCAAAATTAAAAACATTTGTGCATCAAAGAACACTATAAAGAAAGTGAAAAGGCAACCCATGGATGAAAGAAAATATTTGTAAACATAGATCTGGTAAGGGATTAATATCCAAAATATATAATAAATGTCTACAACTCACAATAATAAAATATAAACCACCCAATTCAAAAATGGGCAAAGAACTTGAACAGACATTTTTCCAAAGAAGATATACAACTGTCCAATAAGCATAGGAGAAGATGCTCAACATTACTATATCACTAATCATTTGAGAAATGCAAATCAAAAAACTACAATGAGATACCACTTTATACCCATAGAATGGCTATTACCAAAAATCTAGAAAATAAGTTTTGGCAAGGATGTGGAGAAATCAGAACCTTTGTGCATTACTGATGAGAATGTAAAGTGGCACAGCCACTAATGAAAGCAGTGTGGCAGTTTCTCAAAAAATTAAACATAGAATTATTATATGATCCAGCAACTCCATATCTTGGTATAGACTGAAAAAATGAGAAACAAGGACCCAAACAGATATTCATACACCCATATTCACAGTGGTATTATTCATAATATTCAAAAGGTAGAAACAACCCAAATGTCTGTAGACAGATGGGTGGATAAGGAAAATGTCGTGTATGTGTACAATGGAGTATTATTCAGCCTTAAAAAGGAATGAAATTCTGAGACATGCTATAACATGGATAAGCCTTGAAAAAATGCTAAGTGGAATGAGACAGACAAAGCAGGATGATGACTCTACCCCCAAAGAAGAGTTAAACCCATAGATACAGCAAGTAGAATACTGATTACCAGGGGCCAGGAGGAGGGGGAATGGGAAGTTCTTAGACAGTAACTGGGTACAGAGTTTCAGTTTAGAGTGATGAAAAGTTCTGGAGATGGACAGAGGTGATGGGTGCACTGTAAATAGACGTTGAATTGTGCACTTAAAAATTATTAAAATGGTATATATGCTGTTATGTGCATTTTACCACAATAAAAAGTGCTTTATAAGTATACAAATCTAAAACTGGTTAACTCTACTCCAAAAGCGTAACTTAAAGTGTGTGAGTTCCAGATCTCCAGAATAGTACCTTTTATGAAACCTCTCAGTCTCTGGTAGGAATGATACATGAGGTTTGAGGACTGTTATAACCATATCCATAGACATCAAAAAGGAAATCCTTTATTGCTACAATTTGAATATGTGGTCAATATAAGAATGAATATAGTCACTGTGCCTGTGGCAGGAGGGAGAGAAAGCACCCACTTGGCCTGGAAGCATGCACAAAGGGAAGGGTGGGTGGCTCATCTCAGGGAAGGTAAAAAAGAGAAGATAAAAGAAGGCAAAGTGTCCTTAATGATAACAAAAGACGTAAACTACAGTATGAAGGAAACAAAAAAGATCCATTGGGTGGGTTCAAATACTGCTGGCTTCTGCAGTTGTTTCCATAGGATACCATTTGGAACTGTTAAATATGCACTCCTTGGGACGCCTGGGTGACTCAGTTGGTTAAGTGTCTACCTTTGACTCAGGTCATGATCCCAAGGTTCTGGGATCGAGCCCCACATCAGGCTCCCTGCTCAACAGGGGGTCTGATTCTCCCTCTGCCTCTCCCTCTGGCTCATGCTCTCTGTCTCTGAAAATAAATAAATGAAACCTTAAAAAAAATAATGCATCCCTCCACACCTCACTCTGCACCTTTATTCCATGTCCTTCTCCCACTACTCCCCACCACCATGGGCACTTCCCCTATTAGAGCCTTACCCTGTATTCATTGCCTCTGGTAGCACAGAAAAGGAGGTTCTGGGAGATTCTTCTTGACTTTCTATTTTAATAACCTAGATACAAAAGGGAGCACCAAAAAAGGGAAGGTTTTTGCCACAATATTTTGAAGTTTGAGATGAGGGGTCACCCTCTCCCAGCTCCTACCCAAACCACATGGAGACCAGAAAGGATTTGTCCAAGCTGTGTTGAGGGAGCAAAGGGAGGGAAGCACTGGGAAGGAAGCCCAGACGAGAGGGGAGTCTGGTCACAACCCAACCCAGAGGCTGCATGGTGAGTTTAGGGCAGATAGGCTCTATGATGATTTTGCAGAATTGTTTTTTGTTTTGTTTTGCATAGGTAGGATAAACCCTACACTGAGAATAAATGCCTGAGATTAAATTTCTGCCCCTTCAGTAGAATAGGGATACAAAACAGAACTTAAGTAATAGAAAAATCAAGAAAGCTGTTTCTCCCACACGCCAGTTTGTATACTAAGATTGGCACTTACCACATAGTTTGGGGGAGTCCAGGAAAACAAGAAAGTGGCCCAAGAAAGCACGTAAAGTGAGAAGGATAGTGGCTGGTGGAAATTCGTGAGATTTAGGCACCAAGAAGTAGAAACATCTGCAAAGGAGATACAGACCCAGAAAGGCAGGAGAGAGGAATGGCCTGGAGAATTAAGGACCTGCAGCTTATCAGCAGACCGGTAATCTGGTTGTGCCAAAGTCATCAACATGCTATCACGTTCACGGCCATAGACAGTAATCCTCTTCTGTGACTCACCAGGTAAAGTTCAATCCTGTCCTCTCTGTCTAGAAATCTAAACCCACTGATTTCCATTTTGAGTTCCCCAGTTTGTGTGACATAAAGGCAGCCCCAGGACTTTGCAGGTCACAGCTCACTTGTCTCATTAGTGCCTTTCCACCTGGTCCACAATGGTTCTGGTTGGCCATCTGTCTGCCTCTTCATGACAATCTCACCTCTTTCATATTCACGAGTAACTGCATGTGATGCTGTGACCTTACCTCTTCCTTTCAACCTGTCTTCAGGATTAAGATCAATACCTGCTGCTTGGCTTTTATTCAAGTGATGGATAGCTTTGGAAACTCTTATCTGGGCTGGTTTGCTGTCTCCATCTGATACTCCAAACTGACCTTCAGCCTAGGAGTCTTAGAACAAAAATGTCCATATTTTAAGGAAAGATGGATGATCCTCTCTGTTTTAAATAAGAAGGAAAATCTTTTAATCAGAATGGGAGCAAAGAAGGAATTTGGTTCTGCTTTGTTTCAAGGAGTCCTTGAAGAGCTGTTAATAGGTTATCTTTCTTTCCTTTAATTATGTTTATGTCCCAAACTCAGTATAGAACTGACCAGGAGAAGAGGAGGTTGGTAGCAGTATCTTGGGTCTCAAACTAGGGTTATAAACAGAACTTCTCAATATCTTTTTGAAAATTTCCCACCAGATTATTTTCTGCCTGTTCTTCTAGGCACAAGAAAAACAGAGACATCAAGAAATAGCTGAGATTTCATCTAGACACTCAAATTAGACTCCCACAATGAAATCAAAGCTTTCCTCGTGGTTGCTCATTCTTATGGATCCTCATGAGCTTTGTGCTTGGACTTTGAGCTTCCAGGGGGAAAAGAGATGCCACAGATTTCACCCAGAAATGGTCTTCACCCCATCTTCTGCAGGTGGCTTTGTTAGTTGGTCCCTCAATTCATATGATGGCTCAGTCTCAAGCCTGTCTTTTAAGAGCTGTCCATTTGACTTAAATTTTAAAACACTTAACAGAGACCTAAGACTCGCAAAGCATAGAACTACCTAGAGGAAGCTAGGGGACCAAAATGAAAAGGGGATGGTGGTGAACTTGTAACCTTGTGACCTTGACATCAAGGAACTTGCCAAGTCTAAGATAGAAAATAAGCATGAAAATAATTATAGTGTAATAGCATCATCAGAGAGAAAAGAACGAATACTTTAATGAATTTTGAAGTGGACATGAGAGTTTTCAATCAAGGGGCATTTAGAAAAGAATCAATGATACAGTGGGACTTCATTTGTGCCAACCCTAGAAGAACGGGTAAGATTTCAAGCATAAATGCGGAGTTGACAGGACAGTTGGCTAGTTTGGAAAATAAAGGACAGCAGTTGAATGCAGAAGAACAAGGCATTAGTATCTGTTTTAAACTGATTTATACTAGCTTTTCCTCCAGCACTGCTATAAAGAACAGATAAGTTCCTGAAAAATATAGCTGTAAAGCAGATTTTTGCACAGTATACTCAATGCTATTTTCTCCCCAGTGGCTTATGTATTCAAACAAGAAATGCACTTTAGGGGTGGAAAGGATAGAGAGGTGGGAGGGGGGAAACTGATGACATAATCAAATGTTTAAAAATGTTTTTAATTTAATAAAAATATTACTCAAGAACCGTGAGACATTACAAAGTTAAGTAAGGCAAAGACCTCTGTTTTCAGATGTATGCAAACGCATATGGAGTCCACAAATTAGCACACCACAGGCTTCTTCCCTCAGAATGGCTGCATTGCAAGTCTGGAGGGAGGAGAACAGCTTGTGAATGATTCAGAGCACAGAAAGAGACAAGGGAGGAGGTAATAAGCACCACAAAAGAGAAGGGAAACAAGCTTTCTGAGTAGAGGTGGGGCAATCATGGTACATCCTGTGAACAGATCAGCGACCTATTGGGTGTTAGGCTTAGGAAATCTCTGACCTAGAATGCAAGAAAATTGAGACAGCCAGGGCCGGCTGCCCTGTCAAGAAGTTCAGCAGTGAGGAAAGGGGGAGCAGAGAAAAGTAGACAGCCGTGGATGCCAAGAGCTGGGCGATGGCTTAAATGGGGAGACAAGTAAAGCGGGAAAGGGACCCAGAGTAAAAAGGAGTTAAGGGTCTGGAGATCAAGATGGACAGGAGGAGCCAAGAGAGGCCATGTTGGAAAGGTCATGATGACACCTCAGTATTTTGGGACTGTGACAGGCTAATAACCCTATATCCCCTCACATGCTTCTACTTCTAGTTTAGAATACAGCAGGGAAGTAAGACCTCAAAATAAATTCCCTCCAAAACAACAAAACAGAATAATACAATATCCAAGTTCTGCATTAGTAAGGTTGACCAGAGAAGTGGAGCACCGTTGAGTGGCATAAAGGACTTTTTTTTAAGGGGTTAGACCTCATCTTGCCGGATGACTGGAGCATGGTAGGCAGCTGTAGGTCCACTGTCCCTGTGTGGGCTGATGGCCATGAAGTCAGCAAAGCCAGCAATGAGAACAAGACAATGGACGGGAAGTGAGGGAGAGGTGAGGGCAGACGGGAGCCTGCAAGGAAGAGGGGGAATCTGCGTCCGTTTGTCACTGGAACCCACTTCAGTCTCTGGGCACCTTCATGCCTCCAGCTCCAACAGCGGTTGGAGTACTGGGCGGAGAACTAGCACAGGTCACCAGGAACCACTCACCTAGGATTCAGGGAAGCTGACCTAGGAGTCAGGGAAGCTGAAGGAGGAGTTTATGTGGACACTGGAGGAGCTGTGGGCAGGACGGCTGCTGCACACCACGAGACGAGCCAATGGATTCCCAGCAAGCCTGACCTTGTAACACCGGTAAACTTTATGGTACTCTCACATTCTGCCTCATTCATGTATGTAAGAAATTGTTCTTGAAAGAAAAACAATAGTAAAGACTGAATAAATAAATGTTTTGAAAAGGCTCTCTGAGACTTACCCACCCAGCTCTGGGTAAAGCCCTATCTTTGTAGTCCTGGGGTCTACTGAGACCAGTGGCTCTTTTAAAAATGTCTTCTAAATTCAATCTCTTTTGGAAACTACAAAAATCAGTCTTCTCCTAATGGTACTGAAAGAGCTAAATAATCTTAATGCCATTAGCAAGATCGTTAAAGAGTCTCAATGGTAAATACCCCTCTCCAAGATAACTTTGCAACTTTACTACCTTCTCTCGCACACCATTCTGGTCCTTCTTCTCCAGGCTTGTGACTCACAGCTCTAAAGCCATCATTCCCAAGGCAGCGGTAAGACAGCCTCACCTGAATTACCTGAGACATTTAAGATTTCTTAAATGCACCCTAAACCCAGTGACAAGTGTCAGACATAGAGGAGAAGGCCATGGGAAGGACAGCAACAGAGACCGGAATTAGTGGTCACAAGTCAAGCAACGTCTGGAGCCACCAGAAGGCAGAAGGAGAAAGGAAGGATTCTCCTCTAGAGCCTTCAAAGGGACAGAGGTCTTACCAACCCCTTGGTTTCAGACTTCACAACCCCAAAACAACAGATTTCTGTTTGTTTTAAGCCAAGTTTGTGGCAATTTGTTATGGCAGCTCCAGGAAACTAATATATCCCTGCACGTCTCCCCATAGCCCTGCAAATGAAAGTCAATGCTTGGTACAGACAGGGCTCCCAGGAAACTGTTCTAGCACCATGGATAGGCCGCAGTCCTGATGGGTTAGTAAGATACACCTTGCCAGCTGTTAAATACTTTGAAAAACACTGAATAAAAGTATGAGCATAGGGGCACCTGGGTGGCTCAGCTGGTGAAGTGTCTGCCTTCGGCTTGGTCATGATACCAGGGTCCTGGGGTCGAGCTCCATGTCGGGCTCCCTGCTCAAGAGGAGCTTGCTTCTCCCTCTCCTTGCCACTCCACCCCCGCCCCCCCACTTGTACTCTCTCTCTCTGTCAAACAAACAAATAAAATCTCTTTTTAAAAAAAAAGTATAAGCATATTACTGAGTATCACGGAAGCACACATCCAAACAATATGAAACAGAAATGATTTTTAAAATAGTCGGGAAATAAGACCAGGCAGGAAGAAAGACATATCTTTGCATTTTGTTCTCTTCTACACTGTTTGAAGTTTTATTTTCCATGTTCATAAATTATTTTAAATCCCTAAGAAAAAAATAAAACACCAGGTAGTTCTGATAAACAGACATGTTCAAGAATGCCTGCATGAAGGACCAGCTCAAAGAGTCACGAGAGAGGCAGCCTAAGGCAAAATCAGGAAACAGATGAGGTGGTTCTGAGAGTTTCCAATCTAAACGATTCTGAAGGTCAGGGAAAAAAGGTCAAGAATCTGAGTAACCAGAAGTTACCTGTTTCTAAGCTTCATCACACATAAAGCCTCTATCACCCCCAGAAACAGCCGTATTTCAGCCAGATCTGTGGTCTCACCTGGGAGGACCACTCATTCACCAATATAGATACTGCTTTGCATATCATTATTTACACCACTGCTTGCCTACCTCCTGAGATGTTTATGGTGAGGGCTGATTATCACATATATAAAATCACACTGTTTTATATGAAAAGGAAATCACACTGAAAAGGAGAAAAGTCCACAGCACCTCGTTAACAGCTCCAACTGTGAGATCAGCCAAGGGTTCTGGTTGCAAAACATTGATTTTATAATAGCAATAAAATTTACAAATGGTAAAAATATGAGCTTGTTTACTTCTGGAAGATTTTATTATTCATGCAAACTATTAGTCAAATATACAGACTGTGATATATGCTGCAAAACCATTTAGGAGCCAGAAAGAACCCAGGGAGAGAGATTCAATAGAAATGATTTTGCAAAATCTAAAGATTTCTTGATCCTTAGACTAAAAAGCCAGGCTCCATCCCTGGAGCAAAGGTGAAGCCCAGTCAGGATCTTTGTGATCAGGGAGAAATGGAGCCCTTTATTTTCAGGGCTCTCTTACAGTTGTCTGTGTTGGCTGTACCAACACAGACTTCCAGGCTATGGGATACCTGCTGCTCAAACCCAAGTCTACTGGAACTTGAGATCATATGCTGTTGGAGGATTCTTGAGTTCTGCGGCCTGAACTGCGGCTGTTCGGTGGATCCTGTCAGGCAGCATGTTTGTTGCTGGTTTTTTGGGTTTTCTATGCATCTCCTCCAACTGGTCTGCACTCAGTACAAGGGCAACAGCTTCCCTCCACTTCTCAGTCTTAGCCTGGCTTCCTAGCTGGTTACCAGAGTTTCTCTAATCTAACTGTGGCTGTTCACTGGGAAACTGAATGTATTTAGTATCAATGAGGCAGACCCGTTTTCCTTCTGCTTTAGCATAATCTGCTTAGGACTTTTCCTTCTGCCTTAGCATAATCTGCTTAGGACTCCCTTAAAATACATTGTTCAGATTCTAACTATATAGATCTTCTTCCTGCATAATATCATGCAGGAAGTTAAAAAATAGCAATGAGGCAGTTAATTTCAACTTTAAGAGCCACTGCAATATTCTACAGGCAGACACTGGCGGGTCTTCATGGATCCATAAAGAAAATGTTTCCCTAAGATAGTACTGATGGTAGTTCTTTGTTTTCCCTCACTCTCCACTCTAAGAGCATTCATTTCTCCCTTTCCTCCTACTAGGACCCTGAAATTTCTAGCTATGTAATTTGGGTGTCCCTGACCCTTCCCCAGCTAGGACACATTGACCTTACTCACCTGTCTCCTTTGATTGGTTCAGAGCTGAGTGACCCAAGTTGGTCTAAGCAGAAAAAAAGATCTATAGGGAAGAAAAAGCTGATGCTTTCTCTTACTGAAGGAGAATTAAGACCCATCTAACCCACTTGTTGCTTCCCACCATTCTGCAACAATAACGAGAACCAGACTTAAAAGAAGTTGACTTAGTACAATGCAGAGCAGAGAGAAGAAAACAGACTAGAGGACACAGGAGCCATTGTTGAGTATCTGGATTAATTCTTGCATAAACCTCTCCTTTCTGGATTTTTCTGCCAGTAAATTCCTTTGAATCATTTAAGCCAATTTGAGTTAGGTTTATCTTACATACAACTAAAACCTAACTGATACAGTGACCAACACAAAATTATTTAGTGTTGTTCCACGGACATTCAGCTACTTTCCATGTAAATCCCTAGATTTCGTTTCCAACAGTAAGACTGAAAGGTTGGGACCACCCCTAAATTGTCCTTGTAACTAGGGACTCCTAACACTTCCAGGAACCTGTGCACAGAATTTAAGGCTGGGATTTGAGTTCCAGGTGAATCTGTGAACACCAGGATTTCTTGGTATTTACAAACAATGCCTCAACCATGTAGAGGGAAGGAGTCAACCCAGGACTATCCCAGCTTCACTAGGATCACAGACCTAAGGATGAGTTCTGGCCACTGCTAAGAAAGGGTCTTGATCACACCAGGGTTTGGCCAGAATCAAGACAACTTCCTATATAATCACCAATCCACTTGCATTTGCCCTTTGGCTTCCTAGAGGCACTAAGTGAGCATTTATAGATCGGCTAGTTAGAGCAATTCACAAGCCAGAGTTCCTATAGTTAAACCACTATAGCTTCTGTGAAAAGAGCCACAGAGGGATTCCAGAAAACATCCCTACAGGGTCAGTCTGTGAACACAAGATATTTTGAAATCTTTTACATGGGTATTGTTTTAAGAATGAATATACTTATTTCTACTTTATCTTTGAAAATGATTTGAGGTAGCTTTAAAAACATATAGGACACTATGGTGAATGCTGTGAAATGTCCAAACCTGGTGATTCACAGACCTGTATCCCTGGGGATAAAAACATAAATAAAAAAAAATATGTAGGACAGGTAAGATTAAGTAAATAGATGAAATCAAATAGTATAAAAGTAAAAACAGGAAAATTAAGAACCAGGTAAGGTTAGTATACAGAATGGTTTCATAATATCCTACATAGTTACCATAGATAGACAACAAGTTTGTCTCTGACCTTTCAAATTAGACAAGGCAAAGAGGAAAACACACCTCTAATAGATTCATAAAGTCTGATAGATTTTTTTGGAAAGAAAGGAAAGAAAGGAAACAAACAAAAAGGTAGTTGCATGAATCTATTACATTATTCTATTTCCTGTGAAAACTTTCTCCTGCAGTAATTCATGAAGGGGACACCGTGCTACAGAGAGCCTCCAAGAACAAACGTGGGAAACACGTCAGCATAGCTGATGGTACAACCTCAAAGTACTGTTCAGCAAAAGCAGTTCTAGGGAAAAAATTACTCTCCAGTTGAAGCATGTAGCTCTTTAATTTTCTGCCTCGGTCCAATCAGGAAATTTACAATGTCTATTTAAATATCAGGACCTCAAGCTGTAAGGACGCTACCCATGGGTGTCTTATATCCACGCAGAGGAACCACCAACAAGGAAAGGAGACCTGAGAGACAAAGAGAGATACGCAGA
The DNA here is from genome assembly GCA_003697995.1 of Taxidea taxus jeffersonii. Classification (NCBI taxonomy): domain Eukaryota; kingdom Metazoa; phylum Chordata; class Mammalia; order Carnivora; family Mustelidae; genus Taxidea; species Taxidea taxus. The sequence continues at coordinate 26,004 of RCUC01138732.1, read as the reverse complement.
TGGATCTGACTGTCTGAACACCTAGATGCTCAGGTCTATCAGCCAATAAATTCCCTTTGTGCTTACACCGCTGCTGTTGAGTTCTCTCCACTGTACTGTTAAGTCCATACTCTTGACAGATGATGCACACTGTCATCAAAAACCAGGGCTAAATGCAGGAGGAAGGAGATACAGGGGTGCACGTACTCACCCTAGAGGTAAGAGAAGGTGGGGCTACGTTAATTCTAAAAACCTACCACTCCCTCTATACACTCTGACCAAATAGCAAAATGGCAACAAGATTTATGTGTGTAGGTCCCTTTGCATGTTTCGTTGGTGCATGAAACCAATTGCTTCATTTCTTTATCTACTATCTATTAAATTATGAGTTAAGGAAAAGATGCTATATGAATTAATTCTTTGTATGAACTGAATATACATCATTTGAGTAACCAACTGTCGGAGAACAGATGGTCTGTCTGATCATGAGATAGTTTCCTTGTCTAAAAGCTCTGCTCTCTGCAACTGCTTTGCCCCCTGCCGCAGGCCTGACTTGTTCAGGTAATCTATATTTATCAATAGAGCACTAACATTGTAAAAATAAGGCAATTATACTCCAGTGACAGAGTTAAATATTATGTCACTATATGCAGCAAATGGCATTGTAAGTCATTTCTTCAGATATGATTTGCTTTATAAAAGCTGCATTTCAAGGCATTGGAACTCAGCAGGGATTCTTTGTCAACAATCTGCCATTTCTAGCAAAATTAAGTAATCATCTGACTACTATATTTAGAAAGCATGTGCAGGCTATAGAACATATAGAAAGCTCTAAATGATGCATTTATTTTCAGGGGACACCATCACATAGGTGCAGAGTAACATCTGCTTTTATAAGAAAATGGGCTTTCTATTAGAACCATAGAACGAGAAGAACATCACAGTATAAAGTCACTTTTGCTTCTCAGCATATTTGGGATCAGATGATCAGGTTGCTTACGAAAACAATGTAGAATATCCTATGGTTTTTCTTTCTTTCTTTTAAGATTTTATTTACTTGTTGGGGCACCTGGGTGGCTCAGTGGGTTGGGCCTCTGCCTTCGGCTCAGGTCATGATCTCAGGGTCCTGGGATCGAGGCCCACAGTGGGCACTCTGCTTGGTGGGGAGCCTGCTTCCCCCTCTCTCTGCCTGCCTCTCTGCCTACTTGTGATCTCTGTCAAATAAATTAATAAAATCTTTTTTTAAAAAGAGAGATTTTATTTATTTGTCAGGGAGAGAGAGAGAGAGCACACAAGCAGGTGGAGCAGCAGGCAGAAAGAGAAGCAGGCTCCCTACTGAGCAGGGAGCCCCATGCGGGACTTGATTCCAAGACTCTAGGATCATGACCTGAGCTGAAAGTAGATGCTTAACCACCTGAGCCACCCAGGCGTACCTCTTGTAGTTTTTCTTAAAGAGAGTTCTGTAGTCTTAAAATGATTTCTCCTCTGTACCTCTATTCTTAGCAGGAGTTTTCAAAGACACCCTCAGATTATTTCAGAATCCCTCCTCCTATAGAAGACACTCTATTCCCAGACCAGGGATTCATTATTTTCCACCATTATGGTAACTTTAAAAAACATGATGGCAGCTCCTCTTTCTTGTGCACTTACTGTGTCTGAGGAATAATAGGCATTGTACGTACATTATTTCATTAAGTAAATGATATGAACTTATATAGATGTGTGTGTGTGTGTAGTACTTATTGTGCTTAGGATGTATGTATAAGGTATATATTTTTATCCCAGGTGCATAAATAAAGAAACCAATATTCAGAGACGTAAGAAATTTACCAAATATCTCACAGAACATAAGAGGTAGGGCTGGGTCTGGCTTCTTCTGAGGCCCTTCCTAACACCACGCCATGGCTTCCTCTTGAATAATCAAACCATCTGTTGTATTCACCCGCCTGCATTAATCCCCATCTTTCTCCTCCTGTCTCCAAACCCCTTTGCCTTCCATCTATGCTTACGCATGGAAATGGACCAAAACATAGCAACTGCTTTCAGGAAATGTCCTGAGTTCTCTGAGAAAATAAAACCGAATTCCAGGCAAGTGAGTAGAAAGGACAAGAACAGCAGAGGACATGAGACCTCTAGTGTGCCCACTGTCTGACTTGCAGTAGGCTCGTCCTGATTCACTGGCCCTGGATGCTCTGGGAGATGTGTTTATTTCATGCTGCCCACTATTGCAGGAAAAAATACCTCAGAACCTTGCTGGCAGGTTTTTTTGTTGGGTTTTCTATTTTTTATTTTGTTTTAATTTTTTAAGATTTACTCATTTATTTGAGAGAGAGAGAGAGAGAGCCCAAGGAGGGGAAGGCCAGAAGGAGAGGAAGAAGGAGAGAAAGGCCAGAAGGAGAGGAAGAAGGAGAAAAAGGCCAGACGGAGAGGAAGAAGGAGAGATCTCAAGCAACTCCTTGCTGAGCGGGAGCCCAGGGCTTGATCTCAAGACCCTGAGATCATGACCTGAGATCACGATCTGAGCTGAAACCAAGAGTCAGTCCCTTAACCTATTGAGCCACCCAGGGGCCCCAGGACCTTGCTGTTTATAAGAACTCCTTGTAGGAAGGAACATAGGGAGTGCTAGGCAGCCAGTGGTGGGCCTGAAGATCACTGCACATCAAGTTTACTATCCAACTTGCAAGCTTTCTTTCTACCTGAAATCTACTCCGTGGTCAGCAAGAATTCGACTATGATAGTCAGTATCAGGGCCTGAGAAAGATAAGAGTTTCTCCTGCTTGGATTTATTGAGCTGTATTTAACCTAAAAGTTTACAATGTTAATCCAATTTGAAAAAATTCTTAGCCATTATTTATTCAAATAAATTATTGTTCCCTTCTTTTCTCTCTCCTTCCCCTGCGACACTAGTGACATATATGGTAAACTGCTTAATATCATCCTACAAGTCATTGCTGTCCTGTTTGGCTTTTTTGTTCAGTGATATATTTTTTCTCTATATTTCATTTTGTATAGACTTTACTTTTAGCTCTTTAAGTTCACTGTTTTTTTTCTTCTTTAGTGCCTAATCTTCTGTTAATTCTACACAACAAATTCTTCTTTTCAAATACTGTATTTTCAATCTCCAGAAGTTTCATCTAGTTCTTTTCACCTTCCATTTTCTCATTGTGTTCATGCTTTTCTTTACTTGAATGTATTTATTATAGCTGGTTTAACTTCCTTCATTGCTAATTCCATCTATAGAACTAGACTGTCTCTATTGATTGACTTTCTCCTGGTGTGGGTTACACTTTCCTGCTTTGTAGCATGTTTGATGGTTTTTTTAAATTGGATTATGGACATTATGAATGTTGCTACTGAATGTCTGGATTTTTGTTTGCTTTCCTTTAAAGAGTAGTGGGCTTTGTTTTGACAAGCAATGAGTTGCTTTCCAGCTTCATCCCTTCTAGACCTGTGTTTTTTAGCTCTCCTATCACACATCTTGTGTAGTTTTATTCCAGGGGTTGTCTATCCTTACTATTAACATATACCCCTGGTGGTCTCCACTGAATGCCCTGGCTGACCAGTGAGGACTCTCTACTCTCATTGCCTGGAGTTTTTTGTTGTTGTTGTTGTTTTGTTTGTATTTAATTTATTTATTTATTTATTTATTTATTTGACAGAGATCACAAGTAGGCAGAGAGGCAGGCAGAGGGGGAGGGGAAGCAAGCTCCCTGCTGAGCAGAGAGGGGCTCTATCCCAGGACCCTGAGATCATGACCTGAGCCGAAGGCAGAGGCTTTAACCCACTGAGCCACCCAGGCACCCCTTGCCTGGAGTTTAAACATCTCCTTGCCCTTGTGAATTTACAAGTCCCAATTATATTTTTCCCCTGCCTTATGGGGAGTTCTTTTACTCCATGCACACACAATGTAATTACTAGCAAAATGCAAGGGAGTCCTCCAGGAAGATTCATGCAGCTCTATTTCTGCAGAGTGCCCTTTTCTTTAGAATTATGATCTGCAACTTCCAAGCTGCTCAGCCTCCCTTATCTGCTTTTCCTCAATTCAGCAAGCCCACTGTGCTCTGCTTGGGATTCCCCTCCCTGCACTGTGGTTGCAAGTTGCCTCCAAGTAGAAACCAGGGTGAGAATGGGACTCATCTTGTTTGTTCCTGTCTCTCAGGAACCCCAGCCCTGAGGTGCCTCTGTCTGATGTCTGGAAATAGCTGTCTCACAGACTTTATCCAGTTTTTTTTACTTGTTTATGGTGGAAAGGCAAATCTGGTCCCAATGCCTCCCCTCTGGAAAGAAACAGAAATTCAAGAATTTATTTTTTTAAGTTTGAATGTTCTTATAACATTTCCCAATTTACTTGACCATACACCACTTCTTGTAGAGTACCTATTAATATCTTCAGGAATGACTCTTCCTTGGAATACATTCTGGAAAGCTTTGCTTCAAGGGAACATATTCCTTAGACTAGGAAAAGGAGTATGTAGGGATGTCAGGGAAGATGATTTCTAATATATAAGTTATTTCTCTCCAAATGGCTCATCTTTCAGTAAGTTTGGTTTGGTCTATTCTTTGGATTTGTGATGATTTAATTTCTTTTTAATTATTCTCTGTTGCTACTTACTGTTAAGTATCCCATATTGATTGAATAATTTAGTTATCAGGGGAAATGACACCTCAAAGTTCAAAATCCAAATTAATATACTTAACCTATTTTCTTATTTAATACTCCAAACTTCCAGCTACATGACCAGCAAAACGCTTGCAATTGTTATGGGGTTCTTCCCCACAAATATGTTAAAGAATATTCAAGGACGCTTGTCTAAGTGACCCAAATGTCCCAAAACTCACCAGTTGATAGGTCACATTATTTTCCCTTCCGGTGGAATATGAAAGATTGTATCATATGTGATCAGTTACTACTTCCAGCTCTAGGGGTCGCGAAGCCTGACAGCCAGGATTCCTTCCTGGGCCACAAGCTGATTTCTCTTTCAGGCCTCAGATCCTGTCCCACTGCCTTTCTTTGGTATCTGCTCTTCAGACTGCGTTAACAAAAATTTTGAAGCAACAATTCAAAAAGCAATAAAATAATTCTTTGAGGTTCAGACAGAATCTCCAGACAAGGAGAGGCTGGAACATGATTTCCTGAAGCCATTGAAAACTTTGGTTCAATTTAATAAGTATTTATGAAGTATATGCACTATGAGCAAGATAAAATATTTTTAACAAGTCTCAGGAGCCAGTCTTTTCCAATCATGTAGGAAACAACAGAATGCAATCGGGCTAGCATCTCATGAGCTACTTTGGCCATCCCTACCCAGAACTTCTGACATTTTTTTTAGGAAAATCTTTATTTCTCGTATTTAAAAAATGATCCTGTGCCTTGTAGAAGATGTGAGGGTGGGATCCGTTCAAAATACCAGATATTAACACATGAATGAACTCTTCAAGCTAAAATCACTCCAGCTGCAATGCGACTTGTAAAACACAAATAGGGAAGCAAAGAGGAAAACAATTCAGGAAGCTAACAAGTTCAGATCAAAGAAATGAATAAAAACCCATAGTGACTTAAGAAGGGATGTGAGACAGTGAAATTAAATTCAGGGTTCATTTGAACATGTGTGTATGTATGAAAATACAAATCGAAAGTTATCTGAGTATTTCCACGAGAAAAAAAGAAAAACAATTAAAAAAGCACTTCTTCATTTCACTGATAGCCTTATGTTTCTCTATTTTTTTAAAGATTTATTTACTTGAGTGAGGGAGAGAGAGTGGTGGGAGGAATGAAGGGAGAGAGAATCTCAAGCAGACTCTCTGCTGAACACTGAGCGTGGGGCCCCAAATGGGGCTCTATCTTATGACCCTGAGACCACAACCTGGACCAAAAATCAAGAGTCAGATGCTCAAATGACTGAGCCATCCGGGTGCACCTGGAACTGTTGCTGCTTTTAACAGAAGCTGTTATTTGTGGTTTTGTCTCCTGACAAATGCCTTTGTTCAGTGTCTGTCACCTCATCTCTAGTTACCACTCATTATACCACTTTCTTTTTACTTCTTCTTTGGCCACCTTCCAAAATTTAGTACTTACTAGCTAACCTACCTAGCACAAAAATGTGCCTCGATGTGTGCACATGGCACACCTTCCCACCTGACACCCATCACCTTGGTGAACGTTCCTGTTTATCCCTCCACGTGAGCAAAAGTGCGATGTCTCAACATTTGCCTCTGTCATTCACAGACCTAGCTGATGATCTGCCTTATCAGTAAATAGAAATGAGGTACGTTTTATGTGTGATGAAACTGTTGCAGAAGCCAATTCCAGAGGCTAATCCTGACCTTGGAGGGCAGTGTCTTGTCCCCTATTTGATGAAATGATTAAGAGGACCAACTATTTGGGATACTGATGTCAGTGATCCTCACACTGCTTAAAAAATCACATGGGGTGCTCGTTAATAATGCAAATTCTAAGATCCCGTTCTCAGCAATTCTAACTACCAAGCCTTTTACGTGGCTCATTTTAGCAGTTTAGCAAATACATTCAGACACAGGTGGTGTCCAGACTGGGCTTTGAGACACAGTTACCTATACAGCCTCAGACGTTAAATAACTGCACCATTGGGCTAGATCTATACATTCTAACTTTTTAAAGTGTATTCTGCATTTTACGGATAGGGAAACAAGACCCTGCACTCTGGCTTTATCAACAGATTTCAGTAACTGAACTAAGAATCACTTCAACTTTACTAGCTGACACACTGTCTAGTTCAGCTTTGAAATACTGTCATCCTAAAGGGGTTCACCGGTACTTTTACATGGTGGTTTGACCTTGATAAGATACTATGCACCACAGACAGCACAGCCTGGAATAAGATGCACCATTCTGGCTAAGTCAGGAGACACCTGCGCAGTGAAAGAAATGGATTTGTTTTCCATCCAGACCAAATCTGGAACCTGGTCCCATTTTATTTGTAACTAAAATGCAACCGAGGAGACTTCATCGAATCTGTCAAGTACTAGCCAAAGATACACTTGACCTGGAGTGAAGTATCAGGAATTTTTAAACATTTAACTCCTAGTGTGTATTAGTTTGAAACCAAGTTGAGCAGAACCCATTAATGTCACAGTGATCGGTTACCAATGGAAATAAATAATTCATGATGAAGGGAATTAGTCTAATTAGCAGGCAGTTTGAGTCCTTTGATAAAACCCAGCTCTAATTCCGTGAAGGGCAGGAAGTGCTGTCATCAGTCAGCCCTGAAGAGATTAGCATCTATTATGAATGAGGTTCGACACCCTAGCGAAGTCATGTGTGTCCTGGAGACAAACTTAATATGTTCCAGAATGGGACACAGTTTGTCTCACCAACACATCACGATTCCTACCAGGCTATTGTATGTAATAAGCAAAGATCAACGCTCTGTCCTGTCACTCACTCCGCTGTCCGTCATTCTGACAACTGTGCAAATACATTCTCCATGCAAAGGAGGGAGTGTGCCCTGAATACTTGTAAAATTGCACAAGATGTCAAAGAAAATATGTGTTACTTTCTCACTCACCAAAACAAACACACAGAACCAAATGTCAGCCCTGAAACTGACGCTTTCAGAGATGGTGGGCAACACTGGATGTCAGGTTTGCTGTATACACATTTCATTTTAAAAACTGTTGTCAGCTCTCCTGGGAGATTTGCTTCCCTACTTATCTCTCTCTAGATATTGAAGTTACAAGATCAATCATAGGCTTCCACCTTCTGCAACTGCAGATAAATGGAGATAAGCATCCTTAGCAAAGTAGCTGCTGGAATTCCAAACGAGTATGCGAAGGCAAACGGGGAAAGTTTTATTGTTTTGCTTTGTATTATAGTGCACAAATGACTTGCATCATTGGGATGGCTCAGTTCTAGGAAGATCTGCAGTTTCTGAATATGTGGCCTGATGCGTCTAAAAGATGTTGCCTGTTCCACACTGCGCAAGCCCCACATTATTTTCCAGTGCACAAGCTGACGCGGCATCAGCTGTGTTTCCATTTTCACTTATGAGCCTTTTGAAATTACATGTTTCCATTTTGCAATTTGATGTAATAATGAAGAAACTCCAAATTTGTAAGTTATTGTATTGCTTGTTTTTATTGTGTAAAATTAATTGCTTCATTTATTTATGTCATTAAGAAGGGGGGTACCATTTTGCACATTTTATCATTTGCTGTAATAATTAACATGCCAATAACACCACAGACGCCTTGGAAACAGGAAGGATCAAGCCTGAAAGTCTGAACAGCATATAACATGGCAGACCCTGCTGTTAGGAGAGCTGCTTCCCCAAAGTGAGGGGAAGAATGCAACATCACACAAGTATTAATAATCCTGATGAGCACGTACTTGTAGAAATGAAGTGGAAGTGAGCATGTTTGGTCAATACAAGAAGTGACTTTTATAGAAGCAAAATAGTATAGTTCTCAAAAATTGTAATCCAACTGTCCGAACACAGTTGAAATAAGCATGGGCTTGCACAACTTGGTGTTGACAACTCACTTAGATCTGAAAAGATAAATATTGGTACATATTTGGTGTAGGTTCTTTCGAACCTGCTGTTACTAAGGAGGGAGAAATATTGGCTATATCTTTCTTTCCAACATATCTACAAACCAGAAAGCTGAATCAAAATCATATAGTTTTGCATTTATGTAGTCAGCATTGGAGCTGTTCTGCAGAGGAGCAGAGAAAACACTTCACAGATCTGCAAGATCTTTAGCATTCGGCATACACCTCCTACTATGACTAAATAAGTCAGGAACCATTCTTTGTTTTCTTATTTTTTAATTTAATTTATTAATTAGCGTATAGTGTATTATTATTTTCAGAGGTAGAGTTTAGTGATTCATAAATTGTATACAACACCCAGTGCTTGTTCCATCATGTGCCCTCTTCCAATGCCCATCACCCAGTTACTCCACCCCCCTCCCCTCCAGCAACTCTCAGTTTGTTTCCTACAGTTAAGAGTCTCCTATGGTTTGTCTCCCTATCTAGTTTCATTTTATTTTTTCCCTCCTTTCCCCTATGTTCATCTGTTTTGTTTCTTAAATTTTACATATGAGTGAAGTTATGCATTTGTCTTTCTCTGACTGACTTATTTTGCTTAGCATAATACCCTCTAGTTCCATCCACGTCACTGCAAATGGCAAGATTGCCTTCCTTTTGAGGACTGAGTAATATTCCATTGTGTGTGTGTGTGTGTGTGTATATGTGTATATATATATATATGTATATATATATATGTATATATATATATATATATATATATATATCTTCTTTATCCATCCGTCGATGGACATCTGGGCTCTTCCCATAGTTGGCTACTGTGGACACTGCTGCTATAAACACTGGGGTGAAAGTGCCCCCTCGAATCACTATGTTTGTATCCTTTGGATAAATACCTAGTAGCATAATTGCTGGGTCGTAGGGTAGCTCTATTTTTATCTTTCTGAGGAACCTCCATATTTTTCCAGAGTGGCTACACCAGTTTGCATTCCTACCACAGTATAAGAGGGTTCCCCTTTCTCAGGAATCATTCTTTATTCTTCTTTGTACCTCTCTTCCTCTGACCAGTCTCACGCAGGGAGAAAACGATTTAATTGGTGTTGAGTGAATCTTGACTGGATGAATGGACAGAACCTACTAACCAAGGTGCAGTCACCTAGTGAAGTGTTTCTCTGTAAAAGAACAACAGAATGACAACACTCCACATGAATCTTAGAACACACCTGTTGCCTGAAGTCTCATGACACTGTCACGGCTGGTCTTTCCAGTTCTTAAGAGCTGAGGGTCTGCAGCCTGTTTTAAGTACTGGATGCAGAGTCCTGTTCTGATAGCGTCCATCAACTGAGCCTGAGCTCAAGGATCCCCTTGGGTCCTGCCAGGAGCTCTGACTTCACAGAGAGGGAAAGCGTTCTAAGACCCTACCATCTCTCAGATGTCCTTCTACAGAAACCCAGAAAAGACTGAGAGTATTTTGAGGACACTAGGCAATAAAAAATTATTTTTCAGAATCCAGAACATTAATCCAAGTCTCATGTCTCCATAGAATTCTGTTCTTTCAGCCAAATATTTAATACAATGCTGCATCTCTATTGCCAGAGCAGACAGTTCAAAGATCATAGGGAAGTTGGCTACTTGAATCCAGTAAAAAAATCATAATTTAGATTAACTGGGAAAAAACTATCTGAATTCATGAAGAATATTACAAACAGAATTTTTCTAAATAACTGTTTTACTCCTTTCAAGAAGGATGGCTGAGCCTGAATGGGCTAGTCGAACTCTCAAAGTGTCTGCATTGAAAATCCAGATATGGAATTGCTATGTCATTTGCTGGTAAATAATAATTCTTATTCATTTGTATTTGTTACAACTTTTTCAAGCAGAATGTGACTTGAACACTACATTTCCACTTACAAAACTTGCTGAGTTACTCTTTGAACAGCTTTACAACACCCCTAAGTAGGCTTATAACTTTGCTACTCTCAACAGTGCTCTTCTTTGGAAAACACGTCCTAGAGACAGTTACTCCCATCAAGCTGGTTCAGTTTTAACATACTAGATTCTAGAGGCCTGGTACATGCAGTTGACAACTATAGAGGATAGAATGTTTAAAAAACAGATCCTAGGGGTGCCTGGGTGGCTCAAGGGCTAAGCAGTTAAGCGTCTGCCTACAGCTCAGGTCATGATCCCAGGGTCTTGGGATCGAGCCCCACATCGGTCTCCCTGCTCAGTGGGGCTTCTGCTTCTCCCCCTGTCTCCTGCTTGTGCTCTTTCAAATGAATAAATAAAATCTTTAAAAATATAAAAATTAAAAAATAAAAAAGTAGATCCTAGAAGGTGAAACTTATTTTAACCAACATTTATTTTTCTTTTAAACAACAGGATATAGCTCAAAACACTTCAGTGACAAAAAATTTGGTCTTACTAAGGAATCTGCTCTATCACTGAACACCTTAGACCATACAGTTAACATTCAGTTACATACATCTTACAACAAATGTTACCTTGTTCTGTTAAAATAAGCCAACATGGAACCAATAAAGAGAAACTAGCTGGGCTTTAATTCCTACATATCACAGCACCACACTCAGAAATAGAAAAAAATCTTATCTTCCCCTTAAGTAATTCTTGTCATGCCATATAGATTTTTAAAATGTTAACAAAAAATAAAGAAAAATATCCTGGAAAATATATTATCAGAGGGAATGAATACACGTACAAGTAATAATTCTATAACAGTGGTTTTTAACTAAAGGAGGTAGAGTAAAAGCTGTTGCCCTTCCTTTCTGGAAAAACACACAAAATGTTCATACAAATGAAATCTGGTCACAATTTCTCTAAGAAATCTGAAATATTCTATGTTTTCTTAGCTGTATTTAGGCAGTTATATCTTTATATATACAAAACGATACTTTGGTTCTGGTACCTAAGGAAATTGCTACTGATTCTAAGTAACTGGAGCCCAAATTGATCAGTTTCTAATTTTATCTCCCACTTCTCTCTTCTATAATTCTATTCTGCCTCCTGCTAAGAAGTTCTGAATTCACCTTATTTTGCAAAGAGATTCCAAAGAGCAGAATACATGGAATAGGTTCTCATCAGTGACAGGAGATGGAATGAGGGAGATTTTCAGAACTAGTAATTTTCATTAGTACATCCAAGGAGAAATTTGGATAATTTTCTCCTCAATAACAATTTTCTCCTTTCCTATTAATGTAACCCCTATTTCACCCGAAGCTTAGAAGAATACTCTACCTTGGCAGCCCCTCTTGCAGCTAGAGTCAGCCATACCAAATTGTAGCCGGCAGAAGCTTCTGGGGAGAAGCTCTGCGAAGAATCTTGACAAGGGCTCCCAGTTTGCTCACTTCACTCTTTTTCCCCTTGCCAGAATGCAAAGACAATGCCTGGAGGTCTGGAACTCATCTGACAGCCAAGACGGCAACAGCTACACACTAAAGATGGTAGAGTAGGAACATGGATGGACAGTGAGACAGTCATGAAATCAGCCCTGAACTGATTTAACTCTAGATTTCATGTTACATGAGAAACATAAAACCCCTCTCTTTTTAAAACTACTGTTTTGTTAGGTTTTCTTTCATTTGCAGCTGAACCTACATCCTAACTGATGTATCCACATCCACTCAGCCAGCCACACTGAAGCTGTGCTCCCCTTCCAAAGCATTGTTTCTATAACTTTAATGAGCATATAACTCTCCTGAGAATGTTGTTAAAATGCAGATTCTGATTTAGGCTCTGGATAGGGCCCAGGAGCCTGCATTTCTAAGCTCTCAGGTCAGGCTGAATCTGCTGGTCTATGTACAGATCACCCTTTGAGCAGTAAGGTTCTAGAGGATATATACATTTAATGGAAATTTCATCCCTATGTGATTTTTCTTTCCCGTGGAGAGGTCCTATTGTTTTCATCAGATTCTCAAAGGGGTCTGTCAGACAAAAAGATTTAAAACAGATATTATATGGGATTAATTGACAACAAAAAGAAAAGAGCCAAAATGACCATGGGATCCAATTCCCCATCCATGAGGGTCTTTGGGAAAACAGCAGATAAAGCAAGAACTGACTATTTGCCTCCAGTCCCTACCCAGCTGCCTTCCTTACCCTCCATGCGTTTCTCTGTTCATAGGGGCTTCCTGACCCTATGAATTCCATCACCTGGACTTTATCAGCTGACTCTGGGTTCAACCAGTGGAGGCACCAGCAGGGAATCCTAGGCCTGGAGAGGAGAGAGGTGGTGTTTTCCTCCCCCACCTCTGTCCTGGGCATTACACCTCTGGGTTATCTCTGGCACACACTTTGTCCCTCCATGACTCCAGCTCCTCTGGGTAGCCTCACTGGCTCAGAACAATAGCATCTTCCTTTGCCTTGTCAGCCCAAGTTGTGATTCCCACTGTGGCTAGTGTCTGAGTGCCTCAATATTCCTCACCTGCTCCCACCTCTGAGGTAGTCCCTTCATATAAGTCTCCTTACCCGAACCAGTTGGAAGGAATTCCACTTCCTGCTAGATGCTGAATGATGTACACAGCAACCACCCTCTGGGTCACCAGGTCAGTGGCTACCTACAAGTACCCAGTTTGGACTTCTTTCTCTAGCACTCCAAGCTGTTTGCCACTGTCTCACCTCCCAGTCCTCAAGGCGCTCCTTCTGTGGGTTGCTAAGATCTCCCGTGGGAAGGGTGGGGAATGGGCAGAAGCCCCTTTCTGTCTCTGGTCAGAGAACCCCTCAGCCCTACATTCTCCCTCCACTCCGGTCCTATCGCCTGTAAGATGGGAAAACAAAAGAAAACAAAAACAAAAACAAATCCAGATTCCTTAGCAAAGCATCAAGGTCCCTTTCTTTCAACTTCTCTTCCAGTCATGTCCTCTATGGGTTCATATCAACCCATCCAATGCTCCCTAAATACATCTTGCTATTTCAAGACTCTAAACCTTTTCACTTTTTCCTTCTTCCCAGAAGGGGCCTTTCCTTCTCTAGTTTCCCAGAAAACTCCTACTTGTATTTTAAAATTCTGTCAAATGTCACCCCCCGAGACTGTTAGTTCAGCCATTCTGTCCATACTCTGCCTTCGAAACATTCTGTACATGGTTCCTTCTACCCATCACTCAATATGGGGTAATCTGTTTCCGGGTCTGTCTTCTCCATGTGACAGGGCACACTGAAGACATGCACAACAGCTTCTTCAGGTCCTTCTCCCAAGTGTCTGACACCAGTTGGTGCCCTTAAATATGGGAGGGCAAGGAGTAAAGAAAGAGGGAGAAGCCTTGGGAACCTTTACATCTACTTCATCAGCCTATCCTCTCCAAAGAAGAAGGGCAGCAGAACCCCACCTCCATCTTCCAAGAATCTTTACGTTTACACTGAATTTTGTATATGCCTTGGACCTCGGAGAGACAGGAAGGGCTGAGACTAAATCCCTAAATCGTCACAGAAGCAGTACTGACACAGGGCTCGGCACTGCACAGTGATGAGAAATACAACCAGAGGTATGATTAAATGCTCAGGCACAACCCGACTGGATCATTCCCCTGGAAATTCATCAAATGACCTACAGTTTTCTGTTTCCACAACAATTATTATGGTTTTCTTTTTTTTTCTTAATTTACCTTAGTGTAATATTTATTCTTCATGAGTCTCCTGACTTACAACATATAAGCTGATGAGGACGGAAAAACTATGGATATCTTATGGAAATCCATTTAGTATTCATAATGGTGCCCTAAAAGATAGAGAGGATGAAACAGCTTCAATAATTGCCCATCTTCTCTCCCTCCCTGCCAATAACCCCCAGTCTTTATCCTTATTTTGCATACTTCCATGCTTGACCTACATGTGCATGTCTTTATGAACCAAACATAAAAACTCAAATATTCATCTGCCTCATTCTTTATCTCCTTTGTTTCTCCCACTGCTTCATCTCCCCTGTAAAATCCCCAACAATAAAGCAACGTGCTGCCGCAGCTAAGAACACACCAAGTAATGTTCATGGCTAAATCTGCATTACTTACAGAGCAAGCCTTTGTTCGTCTGTATGAAGTGTGTGTAAGGGCCCCTAGTGATTCAGACCCCACTGGTTATTAATCATGTTGTTTCGTATCATTCTTCTCATTGTGCACACTAATGTAAGTGACATCTGTCTCAAAGCTAACTGTCAATATCTTCTTTAGGACCTCCGTGTTAATCCTGCAGCCTTTGCTTGCTCTGGGCAGGAGGCAGATTCCCCAAATTACTACTCCCTGGAGAATCTCTTACCAGGACTTTGAGCTCTTGTGTGGACCACAAACCATTCTCAAACTTTAAGCCTTGTAACTAAGAATGGTGCCTATTGGCCTCTCAGCATGCTTCCTGCCTACGTACGATCTTAGAGGAATACTCTTTTCCATTTTCCTCCTCCTGAGAGCAGTTGAAAGAGGAAGAGGCAGACCTGCTTTCTGATTCTCAACCACCCTCATTTACTATCAGTTCAGTTCCAAGAGCATCTTTTCCTGATTCCTGGGGATTTCTTACTTTTACCATTTAGAAATAATCTTACTTTGATCTTAACATTGTACTAGAAGAGTAGGGTTTTTCCATCATTCTAAATACAGAAAGGAAAGAATTCTGCTGAGGAATTTATTTGGACTCAAAATGAAAGGGAGGCCTGTTCCCCAGATTTGGGTCCTAGTTAGGAGCTGTTGAAAGGCAGGAATGCAGAGAAGGATGTGCTTTTCTTCTCCCTGTGGTCATTTCTCAGAAGGTATCATTGTTTTGAATTGTACCGGGTGTGGCAGCAGCTGCTCTGTCCCCCAATATCACCTTTTCCCTTGCTCTTAACATAACAGAATTTTTTATCTTCCTTTTCTCTCTTAACATAACAGGATCTTTTCATGCTACCTACAGAGACAAAGACTACATTTCCCATCCTCTCTTGCACATAAAGATAGCCAGGTGAGTAAGTTCTGGCCAATGAGATGTAAATGGAGCTGATGAATGCAGTGAACTAGACTGAGCCCTAAAAAGAAGGAACCTGCCCTTCCCTCTCTTTCTTGCAAGACTAGATGTGGAAAGAGGTCATCTTGGACATGCCAAGGAAGGTGATGCTTTATGAAAGGTAGAATGGTAAGACAGAAGGTGCCTGGCCTCCTGACTTATCCTTAATATTCTTCAGTTGCCACAGTGCTTAAGATCTCTCTGTTAAAGATCAAGGTTACTGCTTCCTACCTTATCAACAATAATCCTCTTTCTTCTTGTCCCTCCTGCTAACTTCCTGACTATTAATGGAAAAATAAGACCTTATGATGATAATTTTTAAAATTCCTTCCTAATATTTTTACCTCCAGAGAACCTTACCTTAGAGTGAAGTCTGTTATCCCTGTTTTAAAGATGAGGAAACTAAAACAAAGTGATTTACTCTCAGCATGGAAGTTACCATTCACCTTGGTGAATACCTTGGATCAGAAAAGATCCAAGGATCAAGACCCTCAAGATCCAAGGCTCTCAAAAGTGAAGGGCCCCAGGAATGCACTGGCTCTTCACAGTGCCATATGTACTGGCGGTACCTGTGGTTGGCCATGTCCTCACTGACCACAGCTGAGGTCGCCAGAGACTGCCCCTGGAGCCCCCTAGCACTCGCTTCTGTCTGGCAAGTTTTTAGGGCCAACATCATGGCTCTGCATTAGCACTGCTCTGCATCATTGCTGTGGGGCGGGCCAGTGACACTCCAGTGGCCAGCGTTGTCATGCAGCAGGACTGTTCTGCTTCTGTGTTGATTCTCTACTCTCCCTTAAACAGAGTTGAACTACGGTCCCTTCACCTGTTTTCCCAAGCCCAGTACCCTCGGATGCCTTCTCCAACACAGGGTGTTACTGGCCCAAGATCTGCCTCCTTCTATAGATCTCTGTGGTCAAACAAGCGGAAAGCTGAATGCCCTCATGGATCAAGAAGTTCTTGTGGTTAGGAGTTCACACCTCCAGAGTTAACTGATGAGAAGCAGCAGATGCTTTTCTGTCCTGGAGGGAAACTATGTGGTTTAAGTTTGGAACCTCCCGTATCACTTTCCTGTGCTCTGGCCTCTTGTCTAGCTCCTTCCTTACCCACCAGATGGCCAACTGGCTTTTGATGCTCCTGGGGTGGACAGAAGTCTGACAAAATGCACAGAGTGGGTGCACAAGAATCTTATGTTACTTGTAACAACATAAACTAATACTAATTAAAGGTAGTAAATGCATATGGTAGCCCCTGAGAGCATCTGTAGTATTTTGAAAGTATCCAAACCCAAGACTAATTACCATAACGAAAAAAACTGGGAGCAAATGGTAACTAGGGATCAACTTAGTTACTACGAGGATCAGCTCTCCCAAGAGAGCAGTGCCTGGGACCCACCTGCTAAACAGATTCTGATTCAGTGGGTCCAAGGGTGTAGCCTGGATTTTGTACTTCTGACAAACTCCACAGTGATGTCAATCCTGCAGATTTATGGGCCCTGCTTTAATGCTTGACCAGTACTTTCATGACATGCCACATGGGCAATAACCTATTTGTTGACCCATTCTGCTCATGACAACACAGAAATACAGTGATCGTTCTGACCAATCTCTAAAGTCTAATGAGTTCTCACATTTTATACTTCCTCAGAAACCTAGAGTGGGTAAGAAATTGCTATTATTGGGGGCTAAGGAGAGTCTTCATAGCAGATTAGAATCTTCATTGGGTCCAGGACTCAGCTGCCTATTTTCAATACTCCAAATTACTATCTGGAATGAAAGAATGGCCACGTCTCTGGGTAGTTCCATATCATGGAGTCTGAAGGGACTATTCAAGTCAGAAACTCTGTGTTGCAGGCTTCCCAGAAAGCAGACTCTGAGTTGGAGATTAGCAGGAAAGATGTTCTTGGGATCAACACATGTGGATGGGAGGAGGCAGGACCAGGCAGCAGACACTGAGCTGAGACACAGACACCAAGAAGTTCTTACTCAGGGAGCCTTGAACCTGGGATGGCCCTTCAGAATTACCCCATGTGGAACCAAAGGGTCAGGCCTTTCCACCCTCACATTGATCAGTCAGTCATGGGATACAGACTGACCCTGGAAAGAGCATGACATTGAGAAACAACGGTTTTCTTCTGCAGAGAGTTGACATTTGGGACTGTCCAGAAGCTGGTAGAATAGGTTTTGGTTTTTGTTGAGGGGGGTTTTGTTGTTTTTTGTTTTTTTATGTTGTTTTGTTTTATTTTGTTTTAGCATAGGTCTTTATTCCTGAAGGGAGATTTGGATGATGCATCACTCTGTCTTCCACAACTCGCCATCTGGAGGCTCCCAAGGATCTTAAGAAAGATTTTGCCTGGTCTTCAGAGCTAGAAATGGCCTCCAAACAGCAAACGCCCACCCCTCTTCTTTGTTTCTAAAACCTCAGTTTTATTCACTCTCTGCCAGGTAGCAATATCCTTCAGGGAAGACAAGCTCTAACCTGCTATTCACGGTGGTCTCATTCTTCTTACCAGTGATAGTTCACACATAGTAAAAGGACACAATTCTGGCCAGTGAGACTGGAAGGGAAGTCTGATATGGACTCTTGAAAAAGTTTTCCTCATTGTTAAGAACACGGGAGAATGTCCCTTCTTTTGTCTCTTGGTTGGATCAATGTTATAATGTCTACGTGTGATGGCTAAAACTGCAACCATGATGGTAAAGGCCTTAAAGACAAAAGCCAGATGGCAGAACAGAAAGATGGAAAGAACCTACATCCTTCCACTGCATTATTCTACCCTGGAGCTGCCTCATCTGGACATCTCATGATCTGAACTAATTAATCTCTTTAATTTGTAACCATTAAAGTTTTTTTAATTATATGCAATTGAAACATCTTAATAAGTTCAATGCTTAATCAATACTTGTTAAATGAATAACTGAGTGAATGAATGTCAAAGGGCTCAACCACCTCAACATGAGGCAGAGTGGCACAGACTATCATTTCATAGTTTCATTCTGTTCTAGGTGGGTTTGGACTAAAGGGGTTCAAGAGAAGAGAAAGCTATGGAAAGAGTACTTGAACTTAGGAGAGAAGTCTGGTTGTTTATAGTAGGGCTGGATTTAAAAGGTTTCTACAAAGGCACATGGAAAAAGTATGTCCCAACCGTAGTCCAGCTGTTCTGGCGGGGGTGATGTGCTGACGCAAAATGTGAATCACACCTCAAGAAAGCAGAGCAATGATCAAACCTCACCTGGTAATGCTGCATACTTAATGTGAATTATATCTTAGAAATAGCCCTGCATTTGACATTCACCAAGCCTCGTGCCAGCTACTTTGTCTTTCATTCTATAATTAAACGGGATTCCTTTTCCTGGGTTTGGAGCTTGCAGAACTCTATCTTTTGACTAATTCACCTTCAAATTGGTGCTGTGTGTTGATGTATTACATCGATAGGCTGCACCACGCAGGTAATCCATCAGAGCAGTCAGCTGTTGCTGGGCTCCCAGAATAGAGAAACTGAGCCAGCTGTTGTTCTGACACATCAGGGCGATGCATCACCCAAACCTAGGACACCGATGATCTATTATTACTCCAAAATGGCACTGTCCACAATAGAGATAGTCCTGGGGCATATAGAGCATCACGCAGGCTTGACAGAGACCTACTTGGGGCTGGGAAAAGCTTTTCTAACACTGAGTGGTTGGAAATAGATTGGTTTCCCAGACCAGTTCAGTGGTTTTAATAAGGGGGTACAGAAGCATTCACATGTATTGCTGTTATTGATCAAACTCAGGACATCAATTTCTTAGTAATGTATTTCTGAAAAATCAAAGCCATCCCGACAGCATTTTATGTATCTTAATCTGTATTGTTGATGATCTGAATTGTCTTTACACAAATCTTTCAAGTCAGCAAATGATACAGGCTGCTGGTTCAACATCGGGCCCCCCAGTTGGGTATATATAAAGAGGAACTGTTTAAATATTGACTGCTGAGAATTTGCTGAAATCATCTACTTCCGGTTTGCTTTTTGTTCTCCAAGTGAACACGTGCACTAGCATCTGCATTGCTTTGCTGCAGGAGAGCACAAGTGCAGTTTCCTGAATCACTGGCATGAAGTACTTAGGAAATTATAGCTATCCCTCACCCCCGTTCTCCCCTTTATCCAGCCTTACCAGAACTGGCCTGGCTGAAGAGGAAACGAACCCACAAAATGGAAATATTTAAAGATGAGCTATAAAAACTAAAAAACTTCTTCACCATTGGCTCTCAGAGAGTTTTATAATTATTAATAAAGAGACCTAGTGTTTCTACACAATTCCTCAGTTCCTCCAGCATCCTTAGGAAGCCACCAGTCTAGTGAAATTATTTCCCTGGCTATAACTCCAATGGCAGAAAACGGGCCCTTCTGTACCTAAATGTCCTCATTTGTAATATGAGAAATGGTAGTGAACAAAAGGAGGTCACTGCCTAGAACTAGAGGAGGTAGCACAGGCAATAGAATCTTCCTGGAAATGTAACAGTCCTATTTTGTTCCTTTCTTTGTTGTGGCAAAATATACATAACATAAAATTTGCCATTCTAACCACATTTAAGTGTACAGTTTGGTGGCATTAAATACATTCACAATGTTGTGCAACTATCACCACAACTCTCTTCATCCGGTAAAAGAGAAACTCTACATCCATTAAACAACAACTCCCACCCACCCTCCTCCCTCTCCCCAGCGCCTACCAGCCACCATGCTACTTTCTGGCTCTATGATTTTGATTACTCCAAATACCTCACACGAGGAGAATCATATAGTATTTGTCTTTTTTGTGACTGACTTATTTCACTTAGCAAAATGTCCTCAAGGTTCATCCAAGCTGTAACACGTGTTGGAATATCCTTCCTTTCTAAGGCTAATAATATTCCGTACTATGTGTATGCTATGTTTGGCTTCTCCATTCATCTATCGAGGGACCCTGGGTGGCTTCCATGTTTTAGCTAATGGGATAAATGCTGCTAGGAATGTAGGTGTGCAAATAGCTCTTCGAGACCCTGCTTTGACTTCTTTGGGGCATATACTCAGATATGGAATTGCTGGACTATATGGTAATTCTTTCTGTTTCCCACAGTCACCGAATCACCCTACATCCCCACCAACAGCGCACAAGGGTTCCAATTTCTCCATCTCCTCACCAACACTTGCTCTTTTCTGAGTTTTTGATAGCAGCCATCCTAATGAGTATCTCAATGTAGTATTGATTTCTATTTCCCTAATGATTAGAATCTTACCCATTTTAACAACAAAATTTTGATTTTATATAAAGAAGAAAGTCATCCAAATAGTATAAAAAAGATTAAGAAATTTTTCGCTCTTTTCTACTCCTCTGTGGCCAAAAAAGTAATGACAATGATGACTTCCATAAGTAAAACACCCCCAGATAACACGTCTGACACCTCAATGGAATGTTCAGTCAACAATTTTGTTTGAGGGTCATTTTCTCTCTCCCTGCCAGTTGGAACAGGTCTCCTTTTTTTATTCAGGCACAGAATAATCACTTTTTACCTCCCCACCAAGAAAAGAAGCATGGGAATCCACAGGTATTTATCTTTAGAAAAGCAATGAAGACTGTCTGACATAGATATAGTCGGTGGGGTGAACAGTTCGTCCCAGTTTGCCTGCGACTCTCCCAAGTTTAGCACTGCAGTCTCTTGCCCTGGAAGCCCCCTCAGTGCTGGCCAAACTGGGACAGCTGGTGACCCCAGAAGTAGGTCCTCAGGAGTTCACACTTGGGGACAGTGCAATTAAGCCAAACCAGGCCATTGTGTCTAACCCTAGATTTCTGTTTCCTCCTGTGTAAATGTTGTGTGGTGAAAAATACAATTAAAACTAGGTTAAGAAATGGGTTTAAAATAGACACAGCTCTTCACAAAGGGCTCTAGGAAAGAAGAGAAAGGGATGTAACATTCATTAAGCAGCTATTTTAGGAGCTTTACCTAATACATTCATATAATCCTCACTACCCTGAAGTAAATGTTATTAATACTATTTTTTATAGAGCACATTACCATGACTCTGAGAGTCCAAGTAACTTTCCTAAAGTCATACAGGTAATGAGTAAGTGGCAAATTAAGGATCTGAGCAAAAGCCTTCCTACTTTCTAACACAACCTTAGAAGTAGATAGATGAGTACAATTATAGGAGAAACCTCTGCCCAAAATAGACTGCTCTACTGCTTGTAATTCTTTCATTATAAAATATATTTTCTTGCATCCAGAAAATGTTAATAAGCCTCCAATTAAAAGGCAAAAGTTCCTATAAAGAGAACTTTAAGGGCTGAAAGTATTATAAGCTAACATTTTTCTTATTGGCTATATCCAACTGCTAGATCTTTCCCAAAGTCCAAGTTAATGAGTTCTAGATAACACTCTACAGCCTAGTGCCTGCAGAATATCACCATGCTTATTCCCATTTCTTTCTATATTTTCATCTTCAAATAATGTTTAAAATTGTTAGATAAAATTTCACTGAGAGTTACCTTAGTATATGTATAAACCATGACTCAAGGTCCATGTTAGGTGAACATACCCTTCCCTTCACCTATTGCTGAAACATGTCTCTCTCCAAGCATGTCAATTCTAGAGAGCACTGCAGTCATGAAGCCCTGAAGCACTGATCATCTCTTCCACAAAGAATCATTCAGAAAAGCAGCAGAGCTCATGCATGGCCCCCACATGCTATGGGTTCTGCCCCTCAACCAAGACCAAACAATGGTGCTCTTTCCAACAATGTAAGCCATGTCTCATCCGTACCCCTCAGACCCTTCTGACCTTTCCTAGTTCTAGCTACCTCTTGTTCACAGTCTGAGCACAGTTTAAGAGACCAGCAGCTTAAGTCCTCTGCATTAAGGTAGTCCAGATTTTATCTCAAGGAAAAATTACCTTCAATTTTTTTTTTCATTTTTTTACTTCAAAGTCAATTAGCCAACATATAGCACATCATTAGTTTCAGATGTAGTGTTCAATAATTTATCAGCTGCATATAACACCCAGAGCTCATCACATCACACGCCCTCCCTAATGCCCATCACCCAGTTACCCCATCTCCCCTCTTACCTGCCCTCCAGCCCCCCGAGGTTGTTTACTAGAGTTAAAGGTCTCTCATGGTTTTTCTCCCTCTCTGCTGACTTCCCATTCAGTTTTCCCTCCCTTCCCTTATGATCCTCTGCCCTGTTTCTTACATTTCACATATGAGTGAAACCATATAATAATTGTCTTTCTCTGACTGACTTATTTAGCTCAGCTAAATAATACCCTCCAGTTCTATCCATGTTCATGTAAATGGTAAGGATTCATCCTTTCTGATAGCTGAGTAATACTCCATTGTGATATGTGTGTGTATACATATACATATACATATATACAATGTGTATATACACAAGCATATATATATACTCTTTACCCATTCATCTGTTGATGGACAGATCTATTGATCTTTTTTTCACAGTTTGGCTATTGTGGACCTTGCTGCTATAAACATTGGGGTGCATGTGCCCCTTTGGATCACTATATTTGTATCTTTGGGGTAATACCTAGTAGCGTAATTGCCAGGTCATAGGACAACTCTATTTTTAACTTCTTGAGGAAACTCCATACTGTTTTCCAGAGTGGCTGTACAGTTTGCATTCCCACCAGCAGTGTAAGAGGGTTCCCCTTTCTCCACATCCTCACCAACTTCTGGCTAGACAGATCTCCAAAGGCAAGGGAAACAAAAGCAAACATGAGGGGCGCCTGGGTGGCTCAGTGGGTTAAGCCGCTGCCTTTCGGCTCGGGTCATGATCTCAGGGTCCTGGGATTGAGTCCCACATCGGGCTCTCTGCTCAGCTGGGAGCCTGCTTCCTCCTCTCTCTCTCTCTCTCTGCCTGCCTCTCTGCCTACTTGTGATCTCTCTCTGTCAAATAAATAAATAAATAAAATCTTTAAAAAAAAAAAAACAAAGCAAACATGAACTATTGGGACTTCATCAAGATAAAAAGCTTCTGCACAACAAAGGAAACAGTCAACAAAACTAAAAGATAACCCATGGAATGGGAGAAGATATTTGCAAATGACATATCAGATAAAGGGCTTGTATCCAGGATCTATAAAGAACTTATCAAACTCAAGACCCAAAAAACAAATAATCCAGTCAAGAAATGGACAGAAGACATGAACAGATATTTCCCCAAAGAAGACGTACAAATGGCCAACAGACACATGAAAAAAATGTTCCACATTACTCCGCCTCAGGGAAATACAAATCAAAACCACAATGAAATACCACCTCACACCTGTCAGAATGGCTAAAACTAGCAAGTCAGGAAACCTGCAGTTGAAAACTAACCATTCACTTGTGTGAGGTACCTAGAGTAGTCAAAGTCAGAGAGCCAGAAAGCAAATGATGATTGCTAGAGGCTGAAGGAGGGGGGCATACAGATTTGTTATTTTAACAGATACGGAGTTTTAGTTTGGGAAGATGAAAAAGTTGTGAAGATGGCTGGCAGCGATGGTAGCACAACAGTGTGAAAGCACTTAATGACACTGATAGTATGCTTAAATATGATTAAAACAGTAAATTATATGTTATGTATACTTTACCACAATTAAAAAAAAAAACTGTCATAGGAGAAAGACCTCAGATGTTTCCTGAGACTCTGCTTACACTAATGTTTGTATCCTCCCAAAATTCATACATTGAAGCTTGGTTCTCAATGTGATGATATCTGGAAGTGGGGCCTTTAGGAGGTGATTAGGTCATAAGAGTGGAGGCCTCGTGAATGAGATCCACACCCTTTTAAAAGAGACCCCCAGAGGGACGCCTGGGTGGCTCAGTTGGTTAAGCAGCTGCCTTTGGCTCAGGTCATGATCCCAGCATCCTGGGATCGTGTCCCACATCGGACTCCTTGCTCGGCAGGGAGCCTGCTTCTCCCTCTGCCTCTGCCTGCCTGCCTGTGCTCGATCGCTCTCTCTTTCTCTCTCTAACAAACAAATAAAATCTTTAAAAAAATAAAAGAGACCCCGGAGAGCTCCCTGACCCCTTCTACCTTGTAAGGACTCATTGAGAAGATGGCCATCTATGAACTAGGAAGCTGGCTCTCACCAGACACAGAATCTGCTGGCACCTTGATCTTGGACTTCCAACCTTCAGCACTATGAAATGAATGTTTGCTGTTTAAACCTCCCAGTCTATGCTATTTTTATTATAGCAGCCTGAATGGACTAAGACAGACTCACTTCCTGGATTCATTTGAGTGACTCTTAACTCTGAATCCTAAGTGCAGGGAAAAGGAGAGAGGGAAACGAAGAACACCATTTCTACTCTGGAGGAGCTTAAAATCCAGTGCACGGAGGGCACTTGCTTATAAAACAGATATGAAAGCACTTGCAGGGAAAAGTGAGCACATACTCCTGAGTTGTGTTGTGTTTCCAACACTGCATGTTAACCCAGCAGCGGGAGGCAAAGGCAGTATTTGTGTGTCTCACAGGAAAACGTTTCTCCTTCAGAACATAAAGAAGCCCTTAGCGCCTCCTTATGTTTCTATCCAGAAAATAAAAAACACTGTTAATGGTTAAGGCTCCAGCATCAGACTGCCTAGCTTAAAATGCCATGTGTGTGTCCTTGAGCCATTAACACTTTTTCTGGACCTCACTTTCCCCCATCTTTGAAATGGGGAAATGAAAGGAAGAGTATCTATCTCCATGATTGTTGCATGTAGCATGTGAAGTGACTAGATCTCACTTGGCAAACAGTAAGTACTCAACAAACGTTACTGGGTATTCTTCCTGGTTATGCCCCTCAACCCCTTTCCAAGTAAAGAGCAAATTAAACTTGAAGTTTAGTCTTATATGTCTGCTTTCTAAGTTTTTTTTTTTCTTGGACTATCAAACTTTCTCCCTGAGCACTGGTTTGCCAGACTTACAGATCAAAAGACTTTATTCTCCTTGTGGTTACTTTGAAAATTTCCTAGAAAATCTTATTTTTTTCAACCAAAGAAAATTTGACAAAGAATAACATTAATATGCAAATCAGCATACTGTAAAATTCATTTTGGTGCCTCAGAGGCAGTATTTTTATAAATACAGAAACATAATTATGCATCCTCTAGAGGACTAAAAATAATTATACAAATTTACAACAAAGCCCAAGGCTGTGTTTCCTTTTAACTGACTGTTTTTAATATCATTTAAATCTTGTTAGAACTTAATTACCAAATCTCTCTTGTAATAATTCAGGTGGAAGATTTAAAGTCTAAACTTGCCATTCAGAAAATAGAACCTCATCAGAGAAACAAAGACATTGAGTCAGTGATTGCCGAAATTGGACAAAAGAAGAAACTCTGTCAGGATGGAGCCATGTGGGCATTGAGGTAGGAGGCCCACTAAGAAAAAGCATGAATATTAATATATGAGTCACATTAATTTTTAGTCTACTATTTCTTGAAATATTACATATTTTGATTATAAACCCAATGAACCATTTCTATCTCTTTTTAAGTTTTCTTCCATACTTTTCTTAT